>WUQG02205197.1:0-21760 GCA_011317285.2 Androctonus mauritanicus
ATATCTGTCTTTCAATTTTCCTTCATTCAAATCCATTCCACTTTATGTTATTACAGAATGATGTTATACTTTTCAATCCGCAACAGAGTGTATATCAAACAAAAAAAAAAATCGATATAGGAAAGAAAATATATATATGCAGATGTATATATATATATAAATAAAGAAACAAAGAGTACGTCTACCAGAAAAAAAATGCAAAAAAGAATAAACATAATGAATATTTATGAGCTCGAAAAATATGTTATTGAACGTAAAATTAATCATTCTGCAGTTTATCTTTTTTTTTCACTTGTTATTGTTTAAGTTCATTTACATATAAAATTTTATTATTGTTGATATACAAGTTTAGGAATTATTCGACAACATTTTGATCGGTATTGTTGTTTGGAATAAATTCTTATATATATATTTTTTTTCTTTGGAAAGAAAGGTTTTTATAGTTCCAGAAAAAAAAAAAAGTTTCGCAAACATTAGAAGTATACTCAGAAATCAAACCAAATATGATAGAAAAAAAATTAAGAAGAAAAAAATTTTCACAATATATCATCCTTCAATAAGATGTCAAAACAATTTTTTTTTTTTTTATCCTGTATAAAAATATATTTTTCTCCAAAATCTGTAAAGATTCTTAAAAATTGAATATTGTACGCCAAATTATTCTTATTTTTTTATTTTTTAGTAAAGTTTATAAATAAAAAAATTTAATTTTTCTTAACAAAAATATAGATATATATATATTTACGGACTCGTGTAAAGATAAGATTTTTAGGACAATTTATTGTGAAGGATGATCCTCTTAACGTTCTAGGAGTACTAAAATGTTACTAAGATGTGTGAAGAAAAGGATACTTTACTATACCTAAGAGAGTGTTTATTACTATTTAAGAGTTAGTCGAGAATTTTTCTTTATATAAACTGTAAATTCTCTGATTAAGTCGAAGACCAGTTCCGGATGATTCCGGATTTGTAACCATTCGTATTCATTTTTCTGCATCGTTCGGTTTCGCCCTATTAAAAATGATAGATTTTGTAGAGGATGATTATCTCGGGAATAAAAAAAGGAAAACAGTTTGTTATCTATAAGAAATTACGTCTTACATCAATCATCATCATCTTCATTAATTCTTAATTCCACTTAAGAAGCTAAGAGAGGAAATACAGTATTCGGTATTAAATGTTGTATGTTACCATTGTGGCAAAGGGAGCATGTAGTATTTAATATTAAATTTATTTTATTTCTGTAAGAAAAATGGTAAATATATGTTTCAACAGATATTTACGAAATTTCATATATGTTATGGAGAGAAAAAATAATTTCATTTAGAACTAAAGGTTAAAAAAAACACTTTTATGCTTCCATCCAATTTAGAAAGCACACCACAAAAACAAAACTTGTTCGAGTTTTAACTAGAAATTTGTTTCGAAATTTTTTTTTTTTTTTACTTTTACAATGAAATTTCTAGTAAAAAAAATTCAAAAAATTTTGTATTTTTGTGTATTTTTACTAGAAATCTAAAAATTATTCTTTAAAATTATTTCTAAAGAAGTATATGTTTTAAAAATGCAAAAAGAATTTTACATTTTCAAAATATATACTTCTTTAAAAATTATTCAAGAATAACTATTTACTTAATCCTTTTAATATATATATGTATACATTGCTAGAAAGAATTTTAATAATATAATACTTAAATAAACTACGAAAGAATTATATATAACACATAAAAGTTTTTATTTATTTGATTAAAATAATAAAAATTTTATTTTCTCTCTTCTTTTCGCATGTTGAAAACTAAAAAAAAAATATTTTTTCTCTTCTTTGTTTTCTCTATGACGTAACAATATATATATTTTTTGATATTATAATAATGCAGCAAAAAAAACTGAACTAAATTTTATTGTTGCGTCATAAAGAAATTTGACGTAACAATTGCCTCGATTTTCGTTTATATCTAAAAATTGTTTTTTTTTTTTTTTCAACATTTTATTCATACTGGAAAAGACAATTTTTAGATATAAATGAAAATCGAGGCAATTGTTACGTCAAATTTCATTATGACGCAACAATGAAATTTTCTTTTTTCGAACTGTATCTTAGTAAAAAAATTTTTTTTATCAGTCTTTTCCATTTCATTTTATGTATTTTATCTCTTCCGGATTAAATAACGTTAGATAATTTAAAAATTTTCAATAATATTTTTTGTTAACTTTAATAATAATAATAATAATAATAATAATAATAATAAATTTTAATATTAAAATTAACAACAGATTTAAATATAAATAAAACTTGTTATTTGAAGCACGAATAAATAATAAAAATAACGATCTACACACTTCACTTAATTTTTCATTCAAACAAGTGAATTCGCACAAAATAATTAATTTTTATCCTATTGTGTATTGAATAAAAGGGTTATTTTGCCTTTGGCACATCTCTGGAATCCTCTCTTGTTGTAATTCTCTAATATCAAAACAAATCTCTTCCTCTCTCTCTCTCTCTCTCTCTCTCTTCGCCTTTACAAAATGAAAATTTTCTGCTTTCAGATTAATTGCTGTAATTATTTATTTATTTATTTAAGGCAGAAAACTGTTTAGTCTCGTCGGAAAAGACAATTAGTAAATAATTATGTTTAGCTTTGTTTTATCCTAAAAAACCAAACAAACAAAAACAAATAAAAATAATTTGTGTGTGTGTGTGTGTGTGTGTGTGTGTGTGTGTGTGTGTTTGTTTGTCAAGCGCTTATAAACAAATTAAAATCCCGTTTTCTGATATTTGCAATGAATAATCTCTTAAATTATTCAAGGAATTGAAAACTTTCCAAATAAATTTAAACGGAGAAGAATTGCTTATCGGTTTGATTTATTAATAAAAACCGATTAAACATTAATAGTGGTTACTTTTTTTTACCGAATTTGGAAAATATTTAAATTGGAATTAAAAATTTAAATTTTTAACACACAACACACACACACACACACACACACACAGACCTTATATATTTAATCATTAACGTGCAAATTACATCAAAATATTTACAAAACTTATCGAATTTTATTTTGAAGCATCTTAAGACATGTTTACACCATAAATATTTTAGATACTTGTTATAAATTCATTTTTTTTTTTTTGTTTTTTTTTTTTTGTTTTTTTGTTTACGCGAGTCGCGAGATTTGTTATAGCCTATTATAATAAATAAAAATAATTATTATTATTATTATTAATATTTTATAAAAATTATGATAATTGAATTATGCGTAACGTTTTAATTAAATTATGAAAATAATAATGTAGAGAGATAACTCGATTATTTTCGTGCAAAACAAAAATTTATAATTTTGTGGAAATTTGATGGAACCATATTAATAGAATTTAAAAATAGGTTTTTTGGGGAGGGATATTGAATAATAAATGAAGAAAAATTTTAAAAACAACACAACAAATCCATTCCTATTATATTGAATTGGAAAACATTCTTAATGCTCAACTTTCAGAAATGTTCTTTATTCAATTCCACCACTACTTACTTTCTTATTTTTTATTTTTTTTTTTATTTTTTTTTTTTATTCTTCTGCTGCTCTTCTTTCTCCTTTCTTTTTGTCCACTTTTACTTCATCAAAAATACAAAAGTAGTTATTATAAACATTACTTCAACACTGGATTAGCAAAAAAATAAAAAATAAATTCCAACTTTACAATTATTAGATAATAATAATAATAAAAAATAAAAAACAGGAGATGTAGAAAAAAGGAGCTATGTTTAAATATTCAATTTTTTGAAGATTTTTATATTAATGTCCTCGATGCATTTTTTTTCCAGACTAAAAAAGATGAAAAGAATAAAAACTTCATTAAATTTGTCATGTTAAATCCTCCATAATGCAGTATAATAAAATAGATATGAAAATTTAGAAATTCTAGAATTTTTACGAGTGTGTAGAGTTTCATTAGTTTTATGTATTTTTTTCCTTTCCCCTTCTCTCCTTCTCTCTTTCTCTTTCTTTCTATCTCTTCTTAACGAATTTTATTATACTAAAAGTTGGTAAATGTTTGGTCCTAGGCGGATTAAGAATGTTTTATTTAGTCTCCACAACTATTTTTATCATATTTTTCCACCATAATATTTTCCTTTGTTGGTGTTTAATTTAAAATTTTCGGCCTTATTAAACATTATTCTGACAGTAAGCGAGCAAAGTTTGGAGTGTCCTCGATATTTACTGTTATAATTTTCATTAAAATTTAATATCGTTCATTATTAAAAATTTAATGATGTATACAGTCATTATAATATTTATATTGTTACTTGCAACATAAAAAGAATATACACACACACTAGTGTTATTATTAAATTTAGATAAACTGGAATTATCTAAGTGTTTCCTGTGTTTCAAAAACAAGCGAACAGAATTAATTAATTACACTTCAAAGATCAAGAAAACATTAACATTATTTTTAAATTTAACTCCACATAAATCAAAAAAATGTAACTTCTTATAAAAATGTAACTCCTTATAAAATGTAACTCCTGGTAAAATGTACCCCTCCTGGTAAAATATAACTCCATGCAAATGTAACTCCTTATAATAATGTAACTCCGTATGAAATATAACTCCATGTAAAATGTAACTCCTTGTAAAATGTAACTCCATGTAAAGGAAAAATATTGTGCTGTGAGTGTTTTCCTTTTTTTTTTATACATAATATAAATACTGTATAAAAAATTTTTTTTAAATTTGTTTTTCGGTAACTTTATTGCATTATTGTTTGTTTATATTGTTTTTAATAGGAAGGTACATTTATATTTTTAATACAATAATCCATTCAGATTTATGTTTGCGTTCAGCGTATGAAAAACGAATTTTTATTGAATTTCATGTTGTAGCATTTCTTCAAACAAACAAGTATTATGTCTTTCTTTCGAAATAAATTTATATTTAACCTGATTTCTAAATTTATTTTTATATAATTTGCTGCATTGTAGTTTGATTTTAAAATAAAATATTCTGAATTTATATTTACAGTGTAAACAGAATTTACTTGTATCGTAAATCAGATAAATTTTATTATTATTTTATATCTAACGGTATTTGTTTGAATTTTTTAATTGTAATCAATAACAATACAATCAGTTTCGCTTTTAATCTTAAAAATAAATCGTTATTTTTGTCAATTTCCTTGATTAATTAATTAATTTAATCAATTTCAATAATTTTCTGTTAAAACAAACACTACCTAATTTGAATATAATTATTCTATTTCGTAATCGTTGTTAAATTTTCGATTACACTGAAGATATAAAACACTACTCTAGTCTATTTCGTGTGTGACATCACCATTCTCTACATTTTAATTAAACTTAATGTGTTTGTTACGTTTTTATTATGATAATATTTAATTACAATTAAAATTCAGATGACAGTGGAAGTATTTTGTTATTTTTTTTTTTTAATATTGCATCATAAGTATTAACTTTACCTAACAGAATTAAATATTGCACAATATATATGTTAATTTTGTTGAATGTAGTGTTATAAAAGATGGTTGTTATAACTCCTCCGGCGATAATATACAAATAAAATTGTTTTCTGTTGTAATAAAATTGTTGTTGTTGTTGTAAATTTTATTTAAAGGTATTATTCAGTGAAAATGTTAACAAACAAACAAGTTGTTTATAAATTTAAACAATATATTTATTTTTTCGTTATTTGATCCATTATATCGTTCCAAAAATCACCTAACAAATAAATATATCAGTTGGACAAAAATAGTTATTAAAATTTTAAAGTTCAATAAAACATAGAGTTAAAGTATTAAAACAAGAGAATAAAAGAAGAAAAGTAATTTATACAAGTTAGGATGAGAGTATCGATAAAAGTCTACAAGTTTCTTGCATCGCTATAGTTTTTACTCGTAATTGACAAAGAAGAATGTACTGTTCAAATATTTTTTGCAGCCTGCCTGTACCTATTTACAGGATAACTTTTCTGTCCTGTGCTCTAGGGTACAGGTAATACTTGAAAGCAGATAGGGTTGTTTATTTGGTTTTCCTTGGTGATACTTCAATATTGTATCCAAGAGCTTTCAAAACCATGTTTTACAAAGTGTTTGAGGAACTTTTGAATTTCTAGATCTTTTTGAATGATTCTATTTATACAATGCTTGTATTCTTAATTCAAACGAATTGACACTATCTCTCTCTCTCTCTCGCATATCTATCATCTCTTTCTCATTTTGGATTCTTATGGGTTGAATTATTCGAAAAATAACAATTTTATCGATAAACGAATTCTTGAGTAAATCTATTTTTTTTCCCCCTTTGAATATTGCAAAAATCTTTAAATTTATTCATGAAATGGAAAATAAAATAAAATAATTTTATTCCTATATAACTTATGACTTCGTTTGCTCTTATTTGATTTTCATACTTTGAATCATTTATTCTTGAAATATTTTACATCATTGTTACGACATTTGGCGTATCTCTAAGCACTGAAAAAATTTTCTTTTTTTTCTATTTTTTATCAACATAAGTTACTTTTTCCATGCATCTAAAGAATCTCAAAAGTTGAGAGAGAGAGAGAGAGAATTTTCTTTTCTTTTTTTTTCTCTCTCAACTGTGATCAATCACGTTTAGATCAGAATATAAAAGAAAAATAAATGTTTTGTATTATTTTTATAATTTCTTATTTGCGAATAATAATAATAATAAAACTTTATGCAATATTTAATGCGCATTATTCATATTTTATAATTTTTACTTTGCATTATTATTTTATAAAGATGCTGCAACATCATCTTAGATCCAAACAGTGAACTCTTATATGATTCTTAACTTTTTCTCGTATTTGTATGAATAATGCAAAGGAAGAAACAAACATTTTAAGACATAAATATTGAAAAAGCAAAATACGAGTAATATAAAACACGAGTAAAAAAAGTTAGGAATCGGATGTCATAGTCAAGCGTTGTCATGTATACAAAACATAAGATCAATTCTGTGATACTTCATTAGGGGTTAGGTAAAAGGTAGCATCGCTCAGAAGATGTAAAGCCCATCTCACGTCTCACTATAAGAATTTAAACCAGTAGAAAAAATAAAATACGAAAATTCTAGAAAATTTAAATATTTTAAATTGTTTTGCAACACATCTTCGTATAAATTAATATACAAGTTAGTGTAGTTAATGCATTATGAAGATATACGACTATACATTTGGGGATTCAAGTGAGAATATATTTATATAAAACCAAAAAAGAGAGTCATAATAAGGCACTTTGATGTTTTTTTTTTTTCCATATGTGTGTAGTTGTTTCTTGGTTTTTTTTTAATCCGGTATCATCCACATTAATGGAGATTAGTCATGATTTAATATAACAGATCAGGAACAGAAAATCGTCATTTATAAGGCAAAATTAATATAATATAATAGTTGGTAAGCCAGCGAGAAAGCATCTAAAAGCACTTGATACATAATAGCGAAACATTGTTCCACACACATATATGTAGATGATATTTGACAGCTGAAAGAAAATCTTTCCTACTCTCCTATTGTAATTACATTATACGATCGATCACACTATGAATATAATGGAATGAAATGACGTGGCGGAAAATACTATTTTTTTTTTACTTTTTTTATTTTTAAATTTTTTTCAATTCCGAAAAATTTCTTCCTCCGGTCGTCAGTCTTGATATCTGATGAAAATGATAAGGTTATGAAGATATTATTTTGTGAAATGTTGACGGCTTATCACACTTATCACTCTGAATACTATAATTTTAAATATAAATTTTGGCATCAAATTGGAAAGAAGAGAACTGGAGAAAAAATATAAAGTTATAAACTAAATTTTGGACTTATTTTTTTTTTCTCACATTTTATTGAAAAGTCAAAAAGTGAAATTATCGTTTCACTATGTGTTTTGACAACTTTTATTTATTTAAAAAAAAAATCTCTTTCAAATTAAATGAAATATTTGTTAATTTCGTTTTATCCTCAAATAAATACTCAATTTCAAGAAATTTTTTACCGTTCCTTTGAAACTGAACGTTTAATATGACGATAAATTTCAAAAAAATTGATTCATTTATTGAAATTGAACGTCTAAGGCAATAATAACTTTCAAACAATCGATTATTTGTTGAAATTTATTATTTAAATCGATTAATCGATTTAAATAATATCAATTAATCGATATTATTGAAATAATAATTCAAATCGATTAATTATTTTAAATACTAAATTTCAATAATATCGATTAATCGATTTGCATAATTAATCGATCGATTTTTGTAAATTTAACGGAATTTTTTGATTTTAATGTCCGATTGTTTTTTTTTCTTCTAATTATAACAATGTCGATTCACTTTATGAGATTTGTTTATGCTTTAAAGTCAATTTAGCGGTTTATTACAATTAAACAATGAATCGCTAAATTGTTATATTAACTATATTGTTAACAATATTTATATAATTCAGTTTTTTATAAAATACGAAAAGATAAAAAAAATTATATTCATATGCGCTGCTGTTAAAGCAGTATGGATATTAAACACTTTTCTAAAAAAGACAAAATCTTTTCCAAAATAATGGAATAATCGAAGTACCAACTCGTACAAAATCTGGCATGTGATATCGCTCTGTAAGAAGCATGTGTATTAAAATCTTTTTTTTTTTTTTCGCTGCAGTGTGCAGTGTAATGTTATTCCTAAGCAAAAACCATTTAAAATTACTTTTCCATCTTTTCGTATCGTATATTTTGTTAAGTATCTCAGAAAAATAAATTTTTAAACTCTATACGTAACATTAAACTGAATTTATAAATACTGTATTGCATCTGAATAAATTTCAATTTTCCTACTTGTTGTTATTGTTATTTTCTCTTATTTTTTTCCTCTCTTTTTATCCAGCTATTTATATATACACACACACATATACCTATATATATATATATATATATATATACATTTTAAGTTAGTATATTACTTCGAAATAATTCGATTTGAAAATATTTTAAAAACAAATTTTCGAATATTTTCCAGGAAAATTTATTCCAAATGTTATTCGAAAGGTCACAAACTGACACTTTATCAAACACTGAATGGACTTAAAAGATACCTGGTTGTTATGACAACCAATATGGTGGATGAGGTTTCTCATTTTTTTTAAAGTAAGAGTCTATTGAAAAACTTGTCCATTTTGAAGTAGTTTGAAAATTCCAGTTGAAATTGTAACTTTACTTCTTTTCAGTTGATACAATGTTAAGTTATTTTATACATTCAGAAGAATGTTTATATATATATTCAAATGAATTGATAGAAATGTTAGATATAAATTTTTTTTTTAATATAATAATAAGATTTTTATAATAAAGTATGTGATATTTACTGGAAAAAATGGAAATACTGTTAAAAAAACTTGACTAGAAAAATAATAATAATAAATTTATTTATTTTATAACAGTAATAGAATTTAATTAATGTTAATTTAATGTAAAATAATATTCGAAAAAAATGCAACTTTCGAAAATTAGCACGAAAACAACATTCAGATATATTTATTTGTATTAAAAAGCGTAAGATTGTGAGAATATTATCTTGCAGATGTACTGTTTGGAAGGAAAGTAAGAAGGGAAAAAAAAAGCTTTTAAGATCAACATTAAGTGGTTATCTTTCTGGTATACCTCAGGGATTTAGCTGTCTCAAGTAAAACATTTTGACATGATTTATCTCAAGTACAAATATACTAAATGACATTTATGCAGCTTACCGCATAATTAGTCATTGGTGTTACAAAATTAATGTCACAATATGAATTATGATCATTATTTTCTCCCCACTAACCAATTCCAAAACATTTTTCATGTTTTTTTTTTAAATTAGATTCTTTTTAGATCAATTTAAATTATTATCATTATTTTTTTTTTGTTTAAATAAATGTTCTTTAAAAATTTCTTAGTTCAAATATTTATCTAAAATTAAGAAATTCTCATTATTATTTTTATTTTTTTTTTCATAAAATAAATCGAATATTTTCGATTTAAATTACATTATTTATACTTTATTCGATTCGATATATCGATATCGATGTCGAATAATCGGCAAAAATAATCGATTCGATATAAATTTGTATTTTACATAAAAACAATCGATTGCTTTCGATTTAAATTATATTTATACTTTGTTCGGTATATTGATATCGATGTCGAATAATCGATAAAAATAATCGATTCAATATATATTTGTATTTTATATAAAAAAGGCAATCGATTGTCTTTGATATAAACTATTATACTGATTGTAAATGAGCTATGAATATAAGAAGAGAAACTTAAAAAAAAAAGTGATTTTTGTTCTGTGTTTGTATCAAAATGCCACAAAATAATCATTTGAATATCATTAACTAATTAGCATAAATTTAAATAAATTTTATAACTTAAATATATTCGCATCAATCCAGTCAACAAGAAAAAATTGATGAAGTATATATATATATATATTTTTATTAAATAACTCAAAAATGAGCGTTTCTTAAAATTGATTGCTACTTCATTTAATTTCATCACGAAGTCCTAAATAATTTCGAAAAATATTTTTTAATTGAATTTGAAATTTTTATATTATTTACCGAATTAACCGATCTTTTGATGATGCTATACGGAAGGAGGGAAAAAAAATGAAATCTGTCTCCCGAGAGAATTTTTGGAAATTCTTTTATACTCATAAGAACGAAACGTAATCCCAGAACCTGCTCAACATTGATTTTTTTTTTCGGTCAGGAAATTGCCAAGGGTCCTTAATCCACTCCCTTGTTGGTTCTGGGACAAGAATGTGTCATGTGACCCCCGAGGGTTATTTCTCTCGAGTTCCGGAAGCGGATTAACTGGGTCGAACTCGGATATCCGCTCGTTGGAATGAAGTTTGATGATGAATGGAAGTAGAGAAGTGCTAAAAGGTTGACATTAAATCCCATCTTCCCTTACTATTAATCTCAGAATAGAACTTTGTCGACGGATTAAACGACAACTCGCCCTTTACAATTAATGGTAGACACTTTATTCATTTTTACAATGAAATTTTGCACCATTTTTCGAAACGTCACCGTTTAAAAACACCTAAAATATATATATATGTATTTGTTATTTTTCGTAGGGAACTGCATTAACAATGGTTGCAATGAAAACGTAATAAAGTTAAAGATCTCATCTACCCGTACGCTTATAAATATTTTATCAAAAATTCTAATTTCATAGTTTCTAAAATATTTTTATATTCTTTAAAAAACTGTACTTAAGAGAATACTTTTCGATTTTATTTATTTTTAAAATTATTCTGTGAAAAAACCTGTTGCTCTTCATATCATGTTACATATGCATCTGGTATATATAACAAATCGACAAAATTTTGAACATATGTCACTCGAAATATCTACAAATGCAAACCGACAGCATCTTATAATGCCAGTGAGACTTCTTATCATATATCATATCAAGAATATACTCAGTAGAAAGAAATATAAGGCTATCATATCCGAAGATTCTGTAGATTACTCAGAGAAGATATCTTTAAATCTACCTGTTACAAACTTGAGTTTGCTCCATTAGTTAACGTGTATTTTCTCATATATAAGTTTACTCTCTTGATAGCTTTAGCGCTTATTAATATTGAGCTACACCGAAAAATATGCGGTGATATAACTCATGTGTTAAGGTTAATATAACGTGATGTTACCAGTGTGGTTATACTGATGGTTTTGGTTTCGATCGATGCCTGAATTATTCTATTTAGTTAATCATAAACATAATGCGTGTTGATTGTTCCGCCATTGTAAGAATATGCCAATTATACTGAATTTTTTGGTTATTGATGATAACTGTTCATTATTTAATATTTGAATATATCATAAAAACTAGGAGATATATATATATCACTCGGTCGTCATGATATATTCAATTTTCAATGTCATGTCTTCTATGAGATCAATGAGAGTATCAATCTTCTGAAATTTTTCATTCGATCTAATATGAGTTTCCCAAGTACAGAATTATTCTTCATTTTATAATCTCTCTTATATTAAAATTCAGTTTAAATAATGCAAAACTTTATAACGAGGTAAGTTATCTTTAAATTAATATATTTTTAAACATATATATAAATATCATAAGATGT
The DNA here is from genome assembly GCA_011317285.2 of Androctonus mauritanicus. Taxonomy (NCBI): domain Eukaryota; kingdom Metazoa; phylum Arthropoda; class Arachnida; order Scorpiones; family Buthidae; genus Androctonus; species Androctonus mauritanicus. The sequence continues at coordinate 12,174 of WUQG02205197.1, forward strand.
GATAAATCACAAATGACGTGGTGGATTATCAGTGTTTGATATACATCAAAAAATACTCATTTATTTATTAAATGGAAGCAAAATCGGTTTAAATCTCATCACATGAAATGTGGATTTTCTGGAGGTTATTTTTCTTCCATGCTGTTTCAGAAAGTGACAAAAGAAATCATTGATACTTAAAGATGATGAAAAATTGTTTCCAAACTTTGTCGAATGGATTTCTTGGGTCGATTGTCTACAGATAAGCTTGATCTCTGATGACAAGCAAGGAGGAGTTTGGAAACAAGAGAACTGCTTGCAACTAAAGATAACAATGATCCAACTAACAACCTACAAGATTTTGTGGGTTACAATTCTCACATGGTAACTAATCCCTGGTTATTTGGTGAAATCCTAAACTACATGCTTCAATTAATTAGAAAGATTTATTTATTTAATTGAGTTCTGACAGTGAACAACGAATGAAAATGCAACTGTACTGATCTATCGTAATAAAGAACGATGGAGAAAGTTAAATATAAATTTAAAATCATGTCATTTTAATGAATTTTTGATAACGATATCTGATTAGAGCAAGATTATCTTCCATTTAAAATAAATAAAGAGCAAAAATGCATTGTAACTTACTGGCAATCTATCATTTCAACATTAACGAGCCTAATACTCACTTCAAGTGAAATTTGACGGCGTGACACTAATTCGAATTAAAATCTTGTATCTAAAACTGTTCAAGTCACCTTACGGGTCATCCACCTCGCCACCAAAAATTCTTCTTACTTTTTTTTTGGATCTAAACCGATTAACCACGAAAGAGTGAAGATTGAACTGCAGATATTGTATTATGAATGGGAATGTTAACACGCTAAATTCGATTGGGGTCCAAACCATTTTAGACAACGTTTCCTTCTGCGAAATATCTTAAGATTGTATTGTTTTTCCTTCCAAGAACAAAGTAATATCGAACAAACCAAATTTGTAAGAACTCTTTACACTTCTAGGCGAAATGGCTTCTATAATTTGCTAAACCCCATTGAGAGAAGTGCGAGAACAATTTAGCGAACCTTTTATATTCCGAATGAAAAGGAAAAAAAATAAAAAATGTGATGTTTGTACTGATAAAATTCTACTATTGTGACAGAAAGAGACATCCTTATTTGTATTGTAAGCAGGTGAATGATTGATAAGATAGACTGGTTATGGGAATCCTTATAAATCTGACATTTCTTGCTGCTTAATCATGATTGATGACGTTGTATGTGCAGCTGTGTTTCTACTTGGCTGAATTTTCAATGTTTTCTCAAAATAAAACATATCACTCTGGTATTTCTCTTCCATATTTCACGTACTCAATGAAGACAAAACTGGTCGCATCGAAACAATTTCTTCAAGGAAATAGAAGATTCATTGCAGTCAGTTTATTTTAGAAAATTTTTAAAAAGTTATTTTTAGTAAAAGATCACATGAAATATGGATTACTGTTTTTCATTATCTGACTTTGTGATTAAAACAGTTCAAATGATTTTTTTAATGCTTTTTGATTCTCATATTCCGTTTTATTTTTCCACATACTTGGCAGAAAGTATTGTTTTGTGTAATTTTTCATATTTCTTTTTTTTATTATTACCATATATTACGTTCTGTTCGAAGATTCTACTTTCCAATATTTCTGCGATTCGTATCTGTTTCTAAACTCATACTTATATTTTTTTTTTCTTCTAAAAAAAATCTATAAATATATATATAGTTTACATCACTAGTAAATCGGTTTCTTCCCACCATATTTTATTATTAATCTATATATCTGCGAATATATTACTTTTCTTTCTATGCATGCATGTTATACGATCTTTAAACAATGTTGTATCTTTCTTTGTATACATATCTTTCCGTTACACGATCGCTAAATCAATGGATTTCGAAAGTTACACGATCTTTAAAACAAACGTAAATTTGTTCTTTTCTGGTGTTCTTTATACATGCATTGTTTCGAAATCAACTCGTCATTGTTACGTTATATTTCTTTTCTCCATATTACTGTCAATATACGTATTTACACATTTATTATATTTTTAATTTCCTTCCGTAATTCGTAAGGAAATTAATTATTAAAATTGCATATTTTACAACTCTGAAAGTATCGATGCTCAGTATCATCGTAACTGTTTAATGTTTTTTTTTTTTTTTTTGGTAAAGTCAGTTTTGTGGTCTCTGAAATTTTGGGATATAAATTAAATTCGAATATCTGGAGAATTTAAAAAATTTATAAATTTCTGTGTGACTTATTAAATGGTAAATGAATCAGCAAGATCTCAAGATACGTATAAACCCTGCAAGCATTTATAATAAATGATTTAATAAGCAGTAACGAAACAAAAATCGATATTGTGACCAAAAGGAAATTGTTGTTGCAACCAAAACTGCTCTTTCTTTGACTGCGAATCAACGGACTGGAAACCGGATAGCTGTTTTTGTATCAAAAGTTTCAAAGAAGCATCCGGAGATATATCATGCGGTTTCATCCAGAAAGAAGAATGAAAAAAGTTCTATCTATCTATCTATATATATATATAGATAGATAGATAGGCTGTAGGCTTATCCTCTACTAAAACTGACTCTTTACACTATCGGATTTCGAAACAGAAAACTTATAAAAATAAGACACACACAACAGAGAGAGAGAGAGACACAGACACAAACGAAAAAAAAAAGGTAAGAAAGGAAAAAAATCAGCAACCCAATTTACTTCATTTTCTCTACATCGATGTTCTGTTTCTTTCCAACAAAATAGCAGGATAGAATTTCCGCTCACTTCAACCCATTCCTGATTTTGTTATTGAAGTAGTACCGGTTGAAAATCGATTGTAATCTTATTCCTGTCAGGTGCCCAGCATCTATTTCCATAACATTACTACTAGCTTTTGTCTACTATAATAGGGTTGAAGAGTTGTAAATATAATAATACAATTTCCAGCTTTGAGTAAAAATGAAAAATATAACCCTCCTCCCCCCTCTCTCTTTCTCTCTCCTTTCACTTTTTAATTACTTAAGTAAACATTCTGTATTTGTAGATATAGGTAGATAATTAGATTAGTTGACATTCGGAAAGAGTTATAAGTTTTCGAATCTCTTCAGTTTGTCCAAAAATTGGTTTGGAATCCCCCTTACACAATTTGTGGATTAATAATAACAAACGTGGGGATTTTCTGCATCGATCGAAAAACTTTAACCATTTGTTTGATCGTCGAAGTGTTCGAAAATTAGGGATTTTTATAGAAACGATAACTTGTTAACAATTTAATTGCAAATTAATGAGATGAAAACAAAAATTTTGAAGCTTCTCTCTCTCTCTTTCTCTCTAGAGTTTCATTTTTAAAAGGAATCTTCTCGTTTGGTCGATAATTTAATCTTTTAAAATTCCCGTTTTCAAGAATATGAAATTATGGAGGATTCAAGTAGGTTTGGGAACGATTACGTGATATTAGGTTAAATTTGGGGATTATTATAGGGAAATTTCTGATCTGTCAGGGAGATTCCGTTGAAATTGCAAACGAGAGATTTGAGAGAAATATCAAAAATTTTAAGAAAGTTTGGCGAATCGAATGTTTGGGTTAAATTGGGGATATTTTGGGGAAATTACTGGAGAAAGAGAGATAAAGGAATTTAGGGGGAAAAAAAAACTTTGCATATATACGAAATTTCATTAAAAATTATTTTGAAAAATTTAATAAAAAATAAATAAATAATAAGTAGATTTGAGAAAATTCTGGAGAGCTGTTGAATAATTTAAAAAAATAAAAAAAATTTCAATAAAAATTTGAGAAATTTTTCTAATTAAAAATAAATACAACTTTCATCACGGAAATTAAATTATAAATAAAAAGATAGAAACATTAATTATCAAAATAATTAATGTAAAATAATGATTGAATTAATCCAAAATAAATTGAAAAAGCTTCAGTTACTAAAGACAGAGAGAAAGAGAGAATTTTTTAAAATCCAAAATATTCGTGATTACAAAAAAAAATTCTTCAACGATCTCAAATGTTGTACCTAATTAAAAAAAAATAAGAGCTCAATAAAGAAATAATCTGTTTAAAAACTCTTACGAAAAATTAATTTACATGATAGAAAACTAAGTTAAACATCGAAATTTGGGTCCAAAATGAGCTTAAGTGCAAGCGTTATCACGAAACCAAACAACAGTGCGATAATTAAAGAGCGCTTCCAAAATAAATTAACGTAAAGTATCGTCATCATAAAATTACACCCCATGTCCACGCACGACATAGATAATTTTAAAGATTATTTAGTTTTATCACAACTTAAATAAGGAAAAAAAAAATAAGAAAAAAACAAAAAAGACGAGCAAATGTAAACCAAAATAATTACGATCCGTCGACTCAGTAATCCTTTCCAAAATTACGTATCTTAATTAAGGAAGCTTAATCGAAAAATAAGGTTATTTGTTATTGACAATGCTTTTGGGTGTCGTAACACACGATAAGAGTTATAAACAGCTTTACAGAAGAACATTTTTGAAAATATCATCAACCGAAGTTTGGTAAAAACAATGTATACCTTCTCCAAAATATCATCATCTCTTCTCTACATTTTAAATAAACTTCAGTTTGCAAACTACCACCGTGAGGTTTATAATTCCTGCGGGTACCATTACAATGATATGAAATGAACCGGAAGTATAAATTTAAGCATGCGCACTGACAACTGAAGGGAGTTGTAGGAAGGTAGAGCGAACCAACGTGTTGTCGTATATCATCTAACAGATTTGCGTTTTGACAGAAATAATTTTGTACGGAAATAATAAAATCTTTTAGAATTTAAATCGTTTCCTGATCAAATGCATTCGATTTTTCTGCTATTTTTTTTTTCTTGTTTCTTTATTTCGTTTGTGTTTTATCTCTTTCATCTGAACAATTTATGGATGGGTGACGCGCCGTTATTTTTTTTTTTTTTCTTTCCAAGAAAATAGGTTCAATGTCTTTTTAAATAAAACATTTACAGATTTGGTGGATACATCTATAAAATATTTAACAGTTTATAATGGATAACGGTTCGTAGTTTAGCGTGTATATGTTTAAATTCTTATTTATAACTTGTTCACTGGCTTATAGAATCAACGTTTATATCTAATTTATTGAACAATTTTAAAGATTTATAAATGCTCAAATTAGTTTTAAAAGTTTGTGTAGGTTTAAATTTATGTCTAGGACATGATTTAACGCCTCAGAATTTCAATGGATATTCTAGAAAAGTTTAATGTCTATAACGTTCTAGATAACTGTAACGTAAAGTTGTCTATTACATATCAGACAACTTTAACATAAAGTTGTCTGTTGCATACTACATCATTTTAACGTTAAAGTTGTCTGTTACATACTAGATAATTTTAACGTAAAGTTGTCTATAACTTTTAACATATATTTTGCCTAGAACGTTATCGACAATTTTACGTTAAAGTTGTCTATAACATTCTAGACAACTTTTAAATAAGTTAAGATGCCTATGCCTAACGATATAATGACTTATAAGCTCTACAAGTGATTTTTTTAGTTTAAAAAATGTTTAATTTGTTCAGAAATGTTCAATTTGCCATATTGTATAAATTTTGTAGAACACTGTTAAAATTTATTTTACAGATCGATATTCAAAAGAACCATTTTTCGGTCTTGTTTACCTTACATCCGTGTTAGTTGTTAACAATGTTAATCTGTTAATTAACTAGGAAATATATTTAAAAACAAACTTTCTTTAAAAGTTTAACTATCTATAAAACTAGATAATATTTTATAAAATAATAATAATTGTATTCAGATAGATTTTAGCTGATAGGATTAAAAAAAATAAGATAAAATAAAATGTGTCAACTTAAAGTAGTTACTTTAATTGTGTTTATGTTGTAAACGTATAACCATAGCCGCAACTAACTTAAACAATTGTTTAAAATTTAATTTTCTAGAACGAATTATTTATGGAATTTAATTATAAATAATCCTTTCTAGAACTAAATATTTTAAGTGCATTGTTATTTCTACATAAAGAAAAACAACTAAGCCGTTTAACTGTGTTGTTTCTTGCATGAGGAAAAACTGTTGTAGGAATAAATGAAATTATCTGCTCAACTGGTCATTTCCGAGATTCCCATAAACAATTTTAAAGACTTAATATTCATAAAATACAGAATTTATCTATTTAACGTCTTTTCTAAACTCACCAGATTCTCGTTTAACAGATTCCAACATTAAACCCATTCTATCTGTCTAAATTTAATATATTTTGTTACGAATATATAAAATTATAATAAAAATCGGAATTTTTTCCAAGAAAATCGTTTTATAGATTTAGAATAAAGCTGAATTTCAGGATAACTTTCGAGAATCTTCTTCTTCTTTCGCATTTAAAGAGAGAAAAGGAGAAAACAGACCTGAGGGGAGGAAAAAAAAAAAAAGTGTAATTCATCGAATGACCATCTCTCAAACGATTTCTAGGAAAATATTGAATTTGTCCATTATGACCATAGTTTGTGATGACGGTAAAGCATGGATAGAACGGGATAAGATGAATTTACATTCGCAACTTACCGTTCAGACACACACGAGAAGAAACACCATTTATTTCCTATATTCGTTTTACGTCAGGTAAGAAACGTTTCCGATGAAAAATCGTTCATCTCAAAACATACAAACATCGCATCCAGGTAAATGTGATAAATGACATTATTTTTCCTTATTTTTTTTTTTTTCATCTGTTTATACTTATATACGACATACTGTTGAGTAGTTATTGCAGTATGTATGACTAAATAAGCTTACACGAAAAATAAACAACGATGCAGCTGTATGCAAGCAAAATAAGATAGCTAACAGAAAGGAAAACAATTATATTCTGATTTATTCTCTTATTAATAGAAATATCTATTATGTGCAGAAAATTGCACATTATTTTGCCGGATATCATGCTGTTTCATATCGATATTGATAGAAATCTTAATTACGAATGCCTGGAAGAATGCCGGACATGCAAGTTATATAAGTGGAAAAATATATATATATATATAAGGTTTACAAAACTAAAATATAATCATCGGATGTATCATCTGTTAAGCTCAAACTGGCGTAAATTCTTTCCAAAATATCTGATTAATTCTGTGCCAGTTGGCTGTTTTCCAAAGGGGAAATCTGTAGAAGAGGCAAAGCTGTCGTCCTAACCACTCATCTCCACAACGTATTAACTGTGACGTTATCTGACCAGCTGTCCCGGAATATTAAGCCAGTGGAGTGACACCAGATCACCTCTTTCTCTGCACAAACATTCCTCTGTACTTCTTAAACTATGCGTTGCGCTCGTCGTGTTATTAACCTGATTTGTAGCAGTTTAGCTGTTTATTATTATTATTGTTTCGCTATCTGCCTGTTGTTATGACTAGTTTTATTAATTTTGCTTTTAATTCAAGTAATGAAGGAAGTTGGCCGGCGGTGTTTATTATGTTGAATCTGTTGAATCTCCCACTCTTAGATTTATTTCTTTGATGTCTTAATATATGGGTAAGTTTTGTTAAATGCGTCTTAAAAGACAATTTATTCTGAATTACGAGAGAAGAATGTTTAATTTGGAAACATTTTCATTCCTTATCTAAATTTTATAAAGAGGAATGTTTTAAATTTGAAAAATTACTTTATTTTTCGATTTTTGGATTAAAACATTCTCAATGTTTTTGAAAATATTCCCAATTTTTATACTCAATTGTTGAAAAATATTCTGTTTATTCAGTTCTATAAATTGTTCTCAATATTTTCTCAATTTTTTGAAAAATATTCTCAATTTATGCAATCTTTGAAAAATTTTCTCAGTTTATTCAATTTTTTAAATTATTCTCAATATTTACTTAATTTTTGAAAAATATTCTCAATATTTACTCAATTTTTTGAAAACATTCTCAATTTACATGATTTTTAAGAGATTCTCAATGTTTTGAAGAGATTTTCAATATATTGAATTTTTAAGATGATTCCCAATTTTTATTCAGTTTTTGAAGATTCTCGATTTTTACTCAGTTTTTGAAAAATATTCTCAGTTTATTGTATTTTTAAAGATATTCTCAATTTTCATCCAATTTTTGACAAATATTCTCAATTTATTGAATGTTTGAACAGATCTTCAACATTTTACTGAATTTTTGAAAAATATTCTGAATTTATTGAATGTTTGAAGTGATCGTCAATTTTTTTTACTCAACTTTTGAAAAATATTCTGAATTTATTGAATGTTTGAAGTGATCGTCAATTTTTTTTAATTCAATTTTTTAAAAATATTCACAATTTATTGAATTTTTAAGAATATTCCCAATTTTTACTCAATTTTTGACAAATATTCTCAGTTTATTGAATGTTTGAACAGATCTTCAACATTTTTCTCAATTTTTGAAAAATATTCTCAGTTTATTGAATGTTTGAAGTGATCGTCAATTTTTTTACTCAATTTTTGAAAAATATTCACAATTTATTGAATTTTTAATATGATTCCCAATTTTTATTCAATTTTTGAAGATTCTCGATTTTTACTCAATTTTTGAAAAATGTGAAAAAATATCATGTTTATAGTGATCTTCAATTTTTTTCATTTTTTTAAACTCAATTTTCGAAAAATATTCGTTCTTTTTTATTAATTACTCTGCATAAATTTGCATGTTTATAATTTTTATTAGAGCCTTGATCACTTCGATATTAAAAATATTTCACATAAATAAATTTAAATATTCTGTGCAATTTTGCAAGTAATTTTTGATTGGCATTATTTCACGTAATTTATTTTCATGATTAAACAGAACTTTTTAATAGCCTAAAATATGAAAATTTGCAAGCATTGATTTTTAAAGTTTATGCGACAAAAATTAATAATGTTTAAAAGTTTACCAAAATTTTAATAATGAAATTATTTTATACAGTAAGTTTCTTTTTAATTCTTAAAATTAATAAAATTTTATTCCATTTTGGTGTTTACATTCTGCATTTAACGATGTGTTGACATATTTAAAATTTTTCGAATAAATAATATAAAATATTTCGACTTATTGTTTGACAAATGTTTACAAACTTGAGTAAATATACACGCACACACACACATATATATATATAATTCTTATTTTGGAATTTTTAATCAAAGTCGTTAGCTCGTTATCGATTTTATGCCAAAATCAGTAAATTCCCTTCATAATTGATTACGTCAGATTGGAACTAAAAGTATTAAATCAGCTTTACGTCAAATTTTAAATAAATTAATTTTCGCAACGGGATTTGTTCTCTCGTCTTGTCAGAATTCTTTTATTCGAAATCGTTTATTTCTTCGAATATTAAAAATTTAACTATGTAGCCATTCGAAGATCAATATGGGTATCATGTGCATGTACTGCAGATGAAAATATATATATATATTTTTCATACATAATATTATATATATAATATAATCATCATATACAACAACTTACAACTTAATTGTTCTATCTTTCTGCACTTTATCTACAATTTCTTTCTTCTCTATGCTCAATCGAGTGCTCTTTCCGGAATTATTCT
>WUQG02205308.1:0-21758 GCA_011317285.2 Androctonus mauritanicus
GTTGGGGGGGGGGTCGGCGGTGGAGAGGGTGGAGGGGAGGGGAGCCGGGGTGGTTTTTTTTGTGCGGATGGTGGGGGGGGGAAAGGTTTTGATTTGTTGTTCTTCATTTTGTACTAAACAAGTATTCTCGCAGTGTCTCTGTTGCTACACTGCGAGAATACTTGTTCTTAAACTTTCAACCCAATCTGATATTTTCGCAGCATTCATTAATCTTTATTTACAATTTATTTATAATACATATAATAAAAAATACAATGAAAATGATTCAATAAAGTTAAAATATTTGAAATTAATATTAAATGAAATATTTGAATAAAAGTAAATCAATCTGTTAATATTTAACAAAAAAAAATTATTTTTTTAATTATAAGTATTTAAAAAGTAGTCTGACTAGAATAGAATGACCGATTAATGTTGAAAATATCACGTGATGGGAGAAGCTGTATTACAAGTTAAAAGGAAGACTAACGGATTTTTAATTCTCTAGTTATGTTTATATTATTAAAAAAGAAATTATATTTCTGAACAAATTAAAATTTTCTTTTAAACGTTTCCATGATGGCCTCGAATTCTATGAATTATCCTCGTTTCAATAGGTAATTAACACTTACTAATTCTGTTGCGCATACTAACTGACTAGACATTCTATTTTGTTTGGACTTTCTGTTAATTACTAGTACACATCGTTAAAATAGAATTAGCGATATTTGAGATTTTTTTTATTATTATTGTATAAAAATCTATGCTATTACGTGTGACGATTTTTCTAGGGAAAAATGCTAAGTAGATAGCATCGTCGTATAGAATACAGAGATGATTTAAAGTATATATGAAGATGTGCATAGGTTATAATGCCCACTGTGGCCAAATTGCGGCTCTTTGGTACCTTCAGTTTGGCTCCATATCAGGAAAGTCAATTGTTAATATGGAGTAAATACTTAATTAAAAAAGTAGTATGCATCTATACGAAATAAATTCATGTAAAATATATAATTTTTGAAACCACTGTTAGGATTACCCGAAAAAAACTGATGCGATTCTCATTGACTCAGAAAGAAACTGATTGCGACTCTCAACTATTTGTGATTCTCTTATATGGCTCATAGTCACATAAAGATCTGTTATATGCAAATACTATGCCATTTTATGTAAGGAACTTGAATATCCGCGAGAAATTCTGGAACTACAATCAGAATTCTAAATTGGGGGTTATGTAATTCTAAATTGATTAAAGTAATTCCAATTAATTAATATTTTTAAAACTGTTTTTCTTCAGAAGAGATCAGGGAGTCAAACTTTTATATTCTATAAATGGTTTTTATGCTGTGCATTGGCAGTTTTGTTCATTTTTTTTTTTTTCAAGAACATTCTTGCTTCATACAAATAAAAAGTTTAAATTGAGATAAACGCTATGCTATCTTACAAGATACTTTTTCATCATTATTTAGCCAAGATGTTCTTGACATTGGGCGTCGTTTTCTGTAAGGTGATAAAACGATTTGGTCCGGGTCAACAACTGCAACGGAAAAATAATGGTTCGGAAACAGTAAGGTTTGAGCATTGTCTTGACAAAATACTAATATTAAATTTTATAAAAATGAAAATTTTAGCTGTCAAACAAATTGTAAAAGATTATTTATTCTTTTATTTTTCCTGTTCTTTTTATTTCTTTGCAGAATTTAAACGGTCCCCTATAGACAATTTTATTGTAGATTACGAAAATAGATTTTACTTTTTTTTTTTATTTTATTAAAATACCGTTTTTAATAAGTATAGATAAAAAAAAAATACGTAAGTTTAATATTCGTATTTTTGGAATTATTAAAATTGAAGAAGAAAAATATTAAACTAGAAAGCTGTTGTCGATTTATTTCCTACTGATTATCAATTTTCAAAAATTAAAATTTACAAAATTTTAAAACTAAATCCCGATTTATTTAATTGAATCAATCTAATTTTAATATCTAATTGAAATATTTTAATCGATTATCGCGAAATATTTTTTTTTAATGAAAATATTCAGTAATAATTATAAAATTCTTTTTAATCATATTTTATGAAGTTTAAATTTAATATTTTAAATCTTATTGGGTTTATTTCATAAAACAAGGAAGGATTTTTATTTTTTATCTAAAAATTTAAATTTACTTATTTTTAAAAAGCTTAAAATTATTATATATAAAAAAAAATTCTTTAAATTCAGTAGTTTATTCAATAAATTGTTTAAATTACTGCACAGAAATTCTGCGAATTGGAGAAAAAAATGAAGTGCTTTCTAAATATTGATCACAAAGAAAATGTCCTGTTAACATGAAGTTTGTTGAACCTGAGAGTGCATAAAACATTCTATATTAATAATGCAAACATACTACAAATATATGTTTATATTTGATATGTCAACAGGGTCAATATTAAAATCAAAGTTTAATACTCTGCGTAGAACTGCAATAAATATATATATAATATAAATTTATAAGTAATACATGTTTATAAATAATTTATTATGTAAATATTGATATGAAGTCTGATATCAATCATTTACTTCTCTCTATAATGTGATAATTGCATAATATTTTCAATATATTACTTATGCCATTCGTTCTGATTTTGCCAATTAGTGGCTGAATTCTGAGCAAAAATTAAATTAAATTAGGCTATCGATTAATTTTATGACGTGAATATTTTTATTTGAGTAATTTTTCGTTGTTAAAAATTATTGCGTGATGTAATTATTGGAAAAATAATACCGTTGTTAAAAAGTTTTGGAAGAACTATATAAATAGCAGTTTATATATAAATAGGTATGTTATTCTTGTTCAGATAATTTTTTTTCCGATAAGCTATTTACAAGCATTCAATACCGTACAAGAAAATGTAAGACCAAACAAAAAAAAAAGATAGAAAATAATTTAAACAATCAATTAATCCTTTTTATAATATTTAAATATATTTTATTATAAATTAAAATATTTTTAAGTACAATACATATTTAATTAGGCATATAAAATCGTTAAAAATGTATATAAATTAGAAATATAAAAAATATTGGATTTTTTTTTCGTTAACTTTTTCACAATTTTCATTGTCGTTCATATAGTTGTCTTTAATTATAAAATTTATTGATATAATGCAAGATAAAAAGATAATTTTTTAAATTGTTTAATAAATATGAGCCCTTAAGAATGATATCACTGACAATTTGAATGCATACAGGATGTGTGTGTATCTGTGTATATACATACAGTATATATGTTTGTGTATGTATACATATATATAGTTCTGCTGAAATTATATATTCTTACTTTCTGATACGATCATATTACTGAATGAATGAATTTAGATCCTCGTTCTATAGGAAAAATTTCTCTACAGTTAGTAGTAGTAGTAATTAATGATCAAAAAATATTATATGGATTTTATTATGAAACCATTATTTTTATTCTGATCAGATGCAAAGCTTTGAAAATTAATTTTATACAAATATTTATTATAATTATAACGCAAAAAATTATATAACTCTATATGATTTGCTTTTTTTTTTAGATTATCTATAATTTTTATCTTGATTCCTAATTATATATGCATCTTATTTTAAATACATATTTTCCCGTTTGGTTTTTCTTTTCTGTCACTAATTCTTTTGTTATTCTTTGTAGATATTTATATAAGATTGATTTTTTTTAAATAAGCGCATCACTTATTAAAATATCATTTTTATTTCGTTAATAAATACAAATTATACTTTTCCAATTTTAGTTTTGAACATTTTTAATCCGGAAAAAACTGGATAGCAATCCTGTCTTGCTTCCGGGAATAACAAAATGTTCTATTTTTTCGCCCTTCTCTCTCATTGGTTTCCGTAGCAGTTGTGAGATTTCGAAATCATCCAATTGTTCTAGAGAAGAATTGTATTCCAAGTTGTCAGATCACTAGTGATGTGAGGTTAGTCAACTTCAGACAGGTCAAGGGGGAGACCGAAAGATAATCAAGATTTGAAAACGTGTTTCATAACTTGTTGTGGCGAAGTTTTTAAGCGAATTTTTAATACCAAAAGAGAGAGATTTCTTCCATCATCATCCGTATTGATGAAGTACAGGTACTGCACACATCACTTCCCAGAAATTCAACCTCCCCATCTTCCTGTTTCTCATTTTTTCCACTACCATCCGGAGAAACAAATTTATTCCCACATTGCAGATAAAAATCTGTTAATTTCACGTGTTATAAAACGCATGAATAGTATATTAATAGAATCTGTAAATTAGCCAAGTTTTTCGTCTTTCTCTGCTGTAGAACTAGCTACTGACAAATAGGTTACACGGATTTTATTAGCTCGTAAAAATGACATCTACACAAATCGTATAAACGTCAATAAAAATAAATTTGTGTAAAATATGCAGAATTTCGAAATATTTTTTTTGTAGAGGCTTATTTTCAATATAGTGAGTAACTTTTATAATTTTGCTGTATTTATTTTTATACATTAATCTATAAAAATTTTTCTGAAATTTTAATAAATCATTAAATTCAAAAAGTTATAGCTTCTTATAATTTAAACATATATATGTATAATGTGTGTATGTGTGTATATACATACATTTACATATATAAAATATTATATCATAGAAGAGTTTATTATGAATAAAATAAATCTATTAGTTTGCTCTTTATAAACTGCAGCAGTAATACCATTAAAATATCAAATAATTATCAATTTAAAATCCGATTCTTAAATATATTTGCTATTAAGCTTAATTCTTTCAAGATTTTTTTCAATACGATATTTATTTATTTTGGTTCATCTATTAGTCTATGCGTTTTTATTTTTTTAGATAAAATCACAGTACTATATTAAAACTGTGGTTTCATCTTAATAGGACAACTTTCACTTGTTAAAAAAGAGAAGAAAATAAAAGTTCCAAAAGAAGGTAAGCATTTCTTTCGAATAGTACAAGTTAAATTAAAAGAAACGTAATATTTTAACAAATCTTAAATGAAATTTTGCCAAAAAAAGCTAACTTAAAACATTCATTTTAAAATTTAACTTCACTAAATTTTTGTTTGCTACGCTTAAAATATTGACTATCTTTTTTTAAGACAAGTATAAACTTATATGGATTCATTTTCTCGTGTATCGCGAAAATAATTAGTAATTTCTATGTTTCTGATTTATATGTAAATATTGGTAATTGTGACTAGAATATCTGCGTGAAAAATTTTTAATTATTCTCTCTTGCATGCTGCTGCAAGCTAAGAAATACTAAATTTGTACATTGCATTACTATAATTAACAGTGGCGGATTTTGCCTTGTAGGCCTGAGGTGTGTGAGATTTTTTGGAGCCCTTACATTATTTAAAGAGTCGTATTCACGGAATTTATAGTCTATTATAAAACTATCCGGTTAATTGTACGGGTATTCTTGGATTCAGAAACATTGTTATAATGTATAAATCTTGTTAAAAATCGTATCAAAAAATATGTATTACTATCATAAAATAAGAGGCCTCCAGATTGTGGGACTCGAGGCGGCTGCCTTCACTGCCTGTGCGAAAATCCGTAACTGATCATAAAAGGATCTTCAATTACTATCTTCTAAACTTATTAGTGCATGTTTCATTATTACGTTGAGTCCAGTATTCCATTGTTATGCTATTGACTAAAGATTTATTTCTGCTTTTCTTTAGTAAATCAACTAGTTTTCGATCAAAATATTTTTTCAGCTTTGAAATGTCAAGTTGTTGTTTTGCTGTGAAGTAAAAAATAATTTAATGACTGAAAAAAAAAGAAATTTAGGTCATAGCTGAGAAAATTGTTACTGTTGCGTTCTATTTAAGTTAATATAATACTTTATACTGTATATCTCGAAAGTTTAAGCATGTAGAAATTGAGTGATAAATTTATTTTAACTATGCATATAATAGATTATTAGACTTTGCAAAAGATAATTCAGTACACTATATAGTATATATTTTATCAGTTAACATGAATAATTAAAATTCTGTTTAATTTAAAGCACAGTTTACTGCTTAATAATTGATTACAGACGAATTTTATTTTATTAATTTATATTACAATATATAACACCGTAGGTCATAATTGATTACAGTATTTTTTAATTTTAGTATTTTGATAAAATTTCATTTATAGATCGCTAAATATGTGGAACCATTGATATTTTCTTTATTTTCCTGTGGATTTCTGCCTGGAGACTCTCTTAAAGAGAAACACCTGTTACCACAAAAGAACTGGGAATTTATAAACTATTATGTCTTCGATAAATTTATGCTTAAAAAGAAAATGTTATTGAATAAGACAATACTATTGATCATATTTTATCTTCATATACTGTATTGATTTATTATTATGATTTACTAAAGGAAAGCATAGATTACTTTATGATATCGTTAATTAATATATAAATCCACTATTAAATTGGCACTATTTTAAATTATAAGCTGTAGTATAATTTATCATAAGCGCCGTATTTAAATTATAGATACTGTATTTGAAATGATTTGTTTTAATTTTGAAAATATGTTATTTAAATTAACTATTTCAGTTCATCTAATTGATATTAATTTATTCCTTAATATTAGGAATTAATTTTTAGTTTTCAGGCTACAAAATATAATTCAGTGATCCCATTAAAATGTATTATTTTATTGATATAATTAGATTAATTGGTAGATTTTTTCCCCCATATCATCTTGTAATGTCTAAAGTTGAAGGGAATGATAAAATTCAATTTTATCCTTTAAGATATTTCTCAAAAATTCATTAACAATAAAAATATTTCTTGTTAACTTGTGAAGTTGCTCATGAAAAATAGAGTAAAAAGAAAAAGGTGAAATTATGTGTGTTTCTAATTTAGTTGACTGATATCTGGAAGAACGGAGTTAATAAAACCATTTTCCTTAATAAGTAGTTGAGTATAATTTACATATGAAAATTTAACAATTTGTCATTTTTAAAATTTCCATTAAAAGTAAAATAGGATAAAATTGTGTATTTTACAAAGTGCAATCAGATTTAATTTCAAAAATATCAATAAAAAATAATAGAACGATTTTTATACAGTATAACTTAGTGCTGACATCCTTTCATACTTTGTAATACTTTAATGCCATCTATCATTGACAAAAATTTTGCATAAAATATTAATATTTCTATAATTGCACATTTAATTTATATAATGATAAAAAGTATTTTAAACTAATTTATTTCAAAAAGTAGATTTTTGAATTGATAAATTATCTTTGATTTAAATTATATGGGACTTATAAACCTGTTATAAAATATTTTTTATGATGTTATTGAATAGCAGTTATTTAATTTTATTTCCTTATTCCTGCTGTCAAATTGAAATTTAAGATGTAACAATAATGTTGTTAACGTGAATATAAATATATTGTATATTAAATAATTGTAATTTTTTATGAAGTGTAATGCATTTTAATACTATAAATGAAATTGTTGTTGGGGGACTTTGACTGTTTTAACATTTTTGTAAGAGTTATTGATAAATATTTCGACTATAGAAAAATATTTGACGAAAATATTTTAGTAATCGTATTCGATAGAAAAACATGTGCTATAAGTTACTGGACCATTTTCAAATTCTTTGTTTAAATGCCAAAAAAAAAAAATTGCAATATATATTAAGTAACGAAAACTTTCGAACATTATTATAGTTTTCGTTATATTTTAAAATATTGTACAAATAAAGATACTGGGTAATAGAATCGAAGAGACCTCTGATCTTACTTGAATTTTCACTCGAGTTATTTGTAGAGATAGAGACTTAAATATTTTTAGTATTATAGTATTTTTTTATATTCGAGAACTTACAGTCAGTTGTTGTCAACAGACTAATCAATATCATCTAATTTCAGATTTAATGATATTGCTGAAATTCTGAATGGATATAATTATTTATTCATTAGGAATCTTGCAGGTTTAGAAAAATTTATCCAAACTAAAACATTAAACATTCATAAAACAGTTCTTGAAAAAAGATATGATTTATTATTCATATAAATATAAATTTTTATAAAAAGCATTTGTTGCAGAAATATTTTTTGAAATTGTTTTTCATTGATTGCAAACTCCTACTATTCAACTTTAAAATAATTTCAATTGAATAACGACCAATTTTTTACTCTCAGCAAATGGCATCAACAATGTTATTTGAGAAAATATTCTATAATTCACAAGCATGTTTCCAGAAGACAATTATTTTATTAAATTGTAAAATCAATTTAATATTACCTTGTAAATTAAAAAGAATTTCAAACTAAATTTTATGAAATGCTTTGTGAGCATACGATCAGTGACCACATAAAACTAGAAAAGAAAGCTTCAAAAGAACCGAATAAAGAAAATCGAAGAGCAGCTATATTTTATGCTATGGTGTAAAACGTTGGAATGTACTTTTTTTGGAACGACTGCTTTGAATACAGTTCGAAAACAAAATTATTACGAATCTTTGTAAAAATTTGAGAAGACATAATTTTGTTTGTTAAAAAAAAATTATTTTTGAATTAAATAATTAACATATGCAGTATAAATATATATCCACATGTAAATAAAATATTACACAACAAAATTTCCGAGAATTATTTACATAAATTAACTCGTTGAAAAGTAAAATAATAATAAAGATAGCGAAAAAAATATATACGATTGATACAAATTCTACAATACCAAAACGTATTAAGTTTAAAAATGAGAATAAAATTGTATTATTTTAAGGAAATTCCTAAATACTATCTCACTAACCACACTTTCCGGTATCATGTAATATATTTTCGTTTATTTTCACAAAAACAATAAATAAATAATGACTTTATCTCTGTATATAATAGTTAATACTTGTTTTCAATTTATAGAATAATAATTCAAGTTCTGTCTTAAGATTACAATCATGTTGAAAAGTAATAAAATCTTGGAGATTTCAGAATCCTTAATCCTATTTTAGAAATGGAATACAATAATATACTGTCCTTATATCTTGATGTAAACATTTATGCCAACATTCAATCCAATCGTTTGATTAATCATTGGATAAATTTGTATTATAGTATTTTTTTTTTATTACTGTCCTCTATTTTTTTTATAGACAAGGAAAATTATTATTGTTCGTAAAAATATTGCTTTTTTTAATAGTAATTTTTGTTGAAATAAAATGATTTTATGAGAGTGGCAAATTTTTATCTTGTTTTCGAAAATTTAAACCATTTCAAAGTGACCTGTAAAAAAATTGTTCCAAAATTTATATATGTAGCGGCTTCTTGAATTATTTTGGATAACATTTACAAGCATTAAATTCTCGATGGAAATGAATATTAAATTTTTTAAATAAATATTTGCTGATATTTATAGAAGACATCTGGACTGAATTATTTTCTATATTAGGAAACAATAGCTAGTGAAACAAATTGAACTTTATAAGTATTTCTCCAAGGAAAAAAAAATTACCATATTGAAATAATTTAGATCTATAGTAAAAGAGTAACCTATGGTATAACATCCGGTTAAAAATGATGTAATAGAATTGTAGAAGTAATTTTTCGAACTTAAACATTATCTTTCGAACTAGTGCAATATTGCATCATCACAATAATGAGTTTAAAAAAACAATATTTAATTCTTTTAAATGTAGTAAAACGGATGTTTATAGTATAGTGTAAAGTAAAACGTTTTCAGTTCAGAAAAGTTGTTTAAGTGCTCTGTACTGATAAATGGTCGTTTTAAATTCAAGTACCATTGTGTGAAAGTAATTTTAATAAATTTTGCGCGCGCATTACACTATGTATCCTATTTGGTATGACGTCATCCCGTATCACCTGACTGGCTGGTTGTGTGTCAGCTGCGATTGTCGCCATGTGATATTCAGACATGATTAGTACAGGTACACAGTTGATCGTGTTCATGAAACACCCGTTTCGACGAAAAGTATCGAAAAATGTTAGGATCGAGGTAAGAATTGAACTAATTTATAATTCGATTTCAGTTTGAATGGATCTTTAATTAAATTGATGCCTTTTCAATTGAAGAAAGTTAAAGTTTTGAAATTAAAGAAATTATTATTATTAGTTTTTATAGCTATCATTAAATATAAAAGTAAATATTTTTGTTTAGTTTGCATAATTTATTATTAGTTTTTTTTATTATGTATATATATCTCGGGGATTTCACTTTATTTGATTATTTTTGTAAGTAGGTTACCGTAAAAACTTGAATGACCAGATCTTTTGTTTCCTGGACCACATTGATGTGAAACATCAGATTTTCTCTCCACCTTACTGGATCCGGTCTGGCGGGAACTCCCATCCCCTCTTCCGCTACAAACTATTGAAAATAATACTGGGCCACCTATAGTGTTTGACCTCCTTCCCAGCCGATCCCTTTTTAGCGGTAATTTTCTTTCAGAACCAAGCAGTTACCTAGGTATCGTCTGAGTCATTCGAGCTTAGCAATGAATCATTTCTTTAAGTTTCCCATCGCAAAAATAACAAACGATGATTAAGACTACACGAACGTTAATAAGTTTTGATATTAAGTTTAATTAAAAAAATTAATCGAAACATTTTTTTTATATGAAAGTAGTTTAAATTTTATTAGTTCTCATAAAAGTTATTATATGCAAACATAATCCAACTTTTATTGGTTTAATTTAATCAATTTACCATGATCATTATTTTTTTTAGTTTGTTTTTAAATCTTAAATAAAATAGCTTGCAGGTAAAATGGCAATCTTGCTTTATCAATAGTTAACGTTGTAGATAAGAAGTGTTTGTTTCAATTCAGCAAATGGATTTTTCAGAAATTTTTGAATTTTAAATATTCGATTTTATTCAGTATTTTAATAAATATTAGAATTTTGTATAGACTTTTATCGAAAATAATCTGTAAAAGAGTTGGATAACAAGACTTTAGGATTGATTTAGTGATAATCATTGGTATTTAGAGATTTTTATATTAATAAAATATTTGACTTTTTTTAAATCTAATATTAAATTTTAAATAGTTTATAGAATTATAGCAATTGATTCTTATATTTATTTTATCTTGCAGTATATCAGTATATTCAGAGTTTTTGTTATAGAGCACTATATGAATTCATAATTGAAAAGTATATTAAATGCAAATAATGAAAAATAAAATTATGAAAATGGAAATTATGAGTGAATTATTTTTAATATTATATTAATCATAAATTAATATATATTTTTTTTAAGAAAATTAAATTATAATAAAAAATACTGGAAAAATATATTGAGAATCAAAATTTAATGCTGTATTCATATTTATGTTCATTAGATTTTAAAAGTGACCACTTGATCAAGTTATTCATTTGAAATGTAAAAAAGAATAATAAAATTTGGAATTTTGTAAAAATATAGAAATTATCTAATTTTCAATATTAAATATCTATTTTTAGCATATTTGCTAAAGGAAAAAGAGATTACAATTCCTTTTACTGTCTGTCTCTATTTCCTATTAATAAATTTTGAATTAACTAACTATAATAATTCAGTAGAAATATTCCACCATTAAAAGTGATCTTAATGCTACATTTGTAATCCTGTAGGATTTACTTCAACTGTTAAAAATGCAGACATTCACACTTCTGAGATACTTTTTTAATATATTTTGAATTAACTGAAGCCAGTTTTTTTAATTTAACAAGAAAAGTTGCTACTTGAAGATGATTTTGATATCACATTAAATAATCCTTAACTTCAATTATTTAAAAACAGTGAAAATTCAAACTTCTGACTACATTCCCTAATAATTATTGAAATACAAACAAATCCTATATAATGCTACCCATGCAGTATTGAATTGTTATAGGTTTGTTTTGAAAATATTTTTCTTAAATAAATTTTTGAAAAAATTACTGTTTAATCTTATTCCATTATCTTATATACCCAGACAACACTTTAAGTAATTTCAGTTTGTTTTTTTGAAGTTGCATCATAAAATACTTAAGACAACATTTTGCTTTCAGTTGTAAAATTCCACATTTACATCATTTCAGGAATCATTTTTCTTTGGTAAGACAGTGGCTTGCATTTTGTAGTTTAATTACTATTCCCAATATATATATATATACATATATACTTTTGATGTACAATACATAAATACAAAGAAATCCATTTATTCTGATATTTGCCACCTTTAAGAAATTGTAAAGTCTTATTCCTGACATTTTCTTATTACTGTTAATGCAACCAAATATAACACAATATGGCATAATGAAAATTTTACAAATAAATAATATATTAAAATTAAAATATTTTTATCTAAACATACTGTTTTTGCTTAATTTATCTAAATTACAGTGTTAAGTTACTTCACATCAGTATGGTGGCTAGTTGAAAAGAGATGTACATTGTAACACTTTTTTATTCTTTATACTATGATGAAAACTCTTCTTCCTTTAATAACAGTACATTGCATTTAGTTTCTGCTCAAGTATGAAGTAGATAGAGGCATTTGTAGATACATACTACAAATGCCTCTTGCAATTTTCTGTTTGTTTAAAATAATGCCAGTTCTCTATTTTCATATTTCAATGATTTCTTATAGAAATTATTATTTTGATTTGCATTGTTTCAATCTGTCATGTTTTGGAAGAACACATTTTTGACACAAAATAGTCTGAATATATTTAAATTTTTTCTAATGTATTGCCAATTTTACAAATGCTTTTGATGTATAAATTAAAAATAAATTTTACTTTAAATGCAAATTATATGTTATATTTTTTGTTTTTTCCCTAATCATCTATTTTCTATAGAATATTGATCTTCCAATTGCATTTATCATTCAGGAACATAATCTCTAGTGTTTACAAAGGAATAATATGCATATAATTTAGAGCATCATTTTCTAATATTCAAGGGACAGAGACCTGTCTTTGGAAGTCATAAGTTTTTCTCACATGACATTAAGCAATGGCAAAAATTAGTACTTAGAAAAAGATTCTCATATAAATGCAGATCGTGATAAGTTTCACATATTTTAAATAAACATTTACACATTATTTCATATTCTAATTTTATGAAAAGAGGGGATCATCATAATTTTTTTGTAAGAAAGTTTTTTTATATGTAAATTTATTATTATGATATTGAGAAAACAATCAGGATGTATGTGTATCGATATATAACTATCATAGAAATAACTAACTTGGAGATAATTTGACCCACTTAAATCACATTTAATTATGGCCAGACTAATTTTCTTTTTAATTCATGCATTATGAAAATGAAAATTAATTCATGAATATTTAAATACATTATGTATTTAAATACATAATGTATTATGTATGTACCTGTAATTTTAATCCACATATTGAAAAAACAATGTAAAATAATCACATTCAAATATTATCAGTAGTTTTACCAAATAATTATTTGGTAAAATGTTTTAATAAAATAATTATATATTAAACTGATTTACTAAACAATTCTTTTATTTAGTTGCTAGATAATTTGAATTTGATCTTATGACAAAAAAAAATTGGCAGTCCTGATTCAGGCAATTAGAAATCAGGCAAATATGATTTGGATAATTGAGAAAGCAGGTTCAGCAAATGAGATTGAATTCAAGCAAATGAGAATTAGGGAGGAAAGGATTTGGGCAAGTGAGAATTTGGCAAACATGGTTGTGGCAAACAAGTGTATAGAAGATAATAAAACATGGATGTGTCTGTCTATGTATGCTTGTGTGTTTTATGCACGTTCAAACATGCAAAAACATAATTATTTGAAAAGCATAATATAGCTTTTAGTAATAGATGAAAATCTGAAAATCATTAAATATATATTATATATTTAATGATTTTCAGATTTTTGTCCATCACTAAACATAGTCTTATACAGATAGTCCTCAACCTACAAGATAAAGTTCCATTCCAACATCTCTGTCATAAGTTGAGGAACTTTTTTGATTCTTGAGTTGGTTGATTTCTGTTTTAATGTTTTCATAAATTACCTAAGTTTCTATTTAACATAAAACAGTTAATAATGTTTAAATTTACATAAACATTTATAAATTATTTATTAATACAAATACAATTAAATATATAAATATAAAATTAAGAAAGAAAAATTTAAGAAATTTTTCATTAGTAATAGTAGATCTCTTACTGGATGTGATAGGATTACGAGGTATAAAAACTGCAATGAGAAAAATAAGCACTTTGACTGCTGATTAGCAACTAATGTGCCAAAAGCTATGATAAATTAGAAGTGTGAGTCAGACTATACCTGATGACAGCATTGGAAGGCAATATTGAGTCTATGGGGGAATATAGTAATCCTATAGTAGTAATATATTATAGGACTACTATAAGATCCCGTAGATTTAATACTGACTTCAGATGCTGTCATCAGGTTATAACAGCTATTGCATATTGCCAAAAAGCTTTGTTTGCACAATACACAATAACCTAATGGTAATGCTGCAATGCACATACAACCCAATGTGATATATATATATGTATGCAAGTAGAAAAGTTGAATTAGAGAATTTTTAATGTGGCCTTCTTAAGTCGAGTCATTGTAAATTGAAGATTACTTTTTTATATAAAACTTCTTAATTTCTTAATTACATTAAAATGTTTGATTCTTGATTATTTATTAAATTTATTTATAATTATGCTGAAGCAGAATTTGTTATATTTATCATAATTAAAATATAATTATATAAATTATATATATATATATATATAATAATTATAGTAATATATTAGTTAATTATGATTGAGTAATTAATACAATTTAAATGTTGTATGTTATTAATTTATTAATTATAATATATAACAAAATATTACCTTCATATATAATACTTAGCTTATGTTTGAATATACTATTTTAAGTGTTTTTTTTTTTTTTTATTACACCTATGTCTCTACCTTGGAGCCATATAATACTATATTCAATTTTTTGAAATTGATCATAGTGTTATATGTCTCCAAGGTACAGATATATAAAATAACAAATCATACCCCTAAAATTTTTTGTTTTTTATAATTATACTTATGTTCTGATTTATTATAAATGCATTTCAAAGAAGTAAACTTTTCCATTAATTTTGCTGTCCAGAGGTAGATTAAAGCCAATAGCTTTATGCTATGCGTATATTAAAATTAAGCCTAATTATATAAAAAATAACCAATTGACTTTGCTTTTTTGCAAAAAAAAACAAAAAAAAATACTGAAAAATTCATAAATGAATAATTAAAGAAATATTTTTATATTGCTTAAACTGATTCTTTATAATAATTATATTTAATTAAAAAAATTCTATTACGTTTGGATTTGTAAAATAAAATATTTTTTTTTAATTCGTGTTAATTTTGATTATTTTACTTTAAAAAGTGAAAACTGAGCAATAATATTATTTTATAAATAAAACAATTTTTTAATATTTTTTATTTTGAAAGTAAAATCTCAATTCCAAAAATATTTATTTTCCAAAATAAAACAAAAACATTTCTTGCATTTCCAACATATTACTAAAACTATGTTCCAAATAAAAACTTCAGTAGTTGAATGGTCTGGAAAGTTACCAAAATAATTGAGTTACTAACATCTCTTCAAGATTAAAAGAAAAAATATTAATTTTTTTTGCAGTACCAGATTACTGGATAAACTTCCATGATTATGATTATTTTAACAGAATCTTATCTATATATAATAGTAAACCATGAAACAGTTGAGTATTAGAATATGATAGAATTTAAGTAAACAAAAAGGGAGGTATTTTATGATCCTATAATGAAATTTTAAATTAAATCCATATTTTTCAATTTAGCCAAGGAATCCTTTAATACTGTATATAACATTATGTAATCCCCTTTAAATTTTTTCAGTATAATTCATATGCTAGAACTGTTTAAAATATATGCGTTATATTACAAATTTGTTGTATTTTACATTTTTCTGTTATATTTATTCTTGCCCTTTAATGTTAAAACTTCTAAATGTTAACAGTTACAAATTCATAAAATATTATATACTTTAATATAAATACTAATACTACTTTAATATCTACTTTTCTAGATGAGAAATAAAATCTTATATAATTTAAGAGTCAATACATTCCTTAAAATTGCATACATGAAGGGAAAGAAAGGTTTAAATGATATCAAAATTATATGTATGTAATATTTGTATACCTCTTATAAAAAATATTATATAACCTGAAGTTTTGAAACAATTTCCAAAACTTTGTATTTAGGGATTAGCCATTTTAAAAATTCATTTTTACAAATTTTGTATAGGTCTGATTTTCTCAATTATTATATTGAAAGATTTAATATCATATTTCATTTAATAGAATATTTGAATATGTATAGATTCTTTTATTCTCAATTTATTCATATTAAAAAAGATGAGTCTTTTTTTTGTTTTATAAGAGTTGTAATAATAAGAGCTTAATTTTTTATTTTAACCTTCATTTTTGATGAGCATATTTATTACTAATATATAATTTGACTGTTTTTAAGTTAAAATTATATATTATTATATTCAGTAATAATAATATATAAATTATTAAATTAAAAAAAAAATTTTTTTCCACGAAACTCTTAATTCTATTTCATGGAACTTCAGGATTCTGTTGAACACCATTTGGGAAATGCCACAAACAATAATTGTTTTGTGGATAAATTTAATATTACATCCATCAGAGGACATTAACATTGAAGTCTTATATGCATTTCATCATTTTTGAAAATGGAGTGCTGATTTTCTGCTCTACTGTTAGAAAAACATACTAACATTATATATGCCATGTGCCTATGACTCAATTAATTTTCATCAAAAATATGATTTAACCATTAGCAACAAGAAGGTTCATAAACCTATTGGATTATGCTGCTATTAACATAAAATTTTGATTATAAATACATTTAAAAATTTGTATAGAGATTCATTGTAGGAACATACAAACCTAAAAGATTTTTAGAATTCTTATTTATTATAAAAATATTTTTTGCAAAGAAAAATATATTTAATATAAAAACGTTTAATAGTATTAATTTAATTTATACTTAAATTATAATATATATATATTGTAAGTAATTATATTTTAAATATATAAATTAAATAACAATTGATATATAAATATTTTTATTTTAGAAAAGTAGTCCACGGAGGATGGCTACCACAGATGGGGGGCAAATACGCTTTAGTGGTCACACTTTAGATAAAGCAACCAAAGCAAAAGTACATTTAGAAAATTACTATTCAAATCTTATTGCACAGCATATGGAAAGAAAAAATAGGTTTGTTTATTAATTTATATGATATTTTTTTAGATATTTAAGAAATTCAGAACTATAATATTCTAATAAATATTTTCTATAAATAAATAAAATATGTGAAATATATATGCTAAACAATTATTTTAAAATTATGAAATATTATTAAAAGTTGAACCAAATACAAAATGCCACCTTGTTCTGATAAATAAAATGTGAACACACGCACAAAATTCTGAATAGAAAACTTACTTAATCATAAAACATTGACACTATGACATATAACTTCTATATATAAAAACAGAGAAGCTTCTTTGTATTCAGCTGAGGCAGGATCAAAAATGTTTTTGATTAAATATTTTCCTGTTTAAAGACTTGTCTTTGTATTGGAATGAAATATATATATATTTTTTAAATAAAAACTAGTGACTTGCAATATATTCAAAACATGAAAAGTTCTTAACTCCAAATTAATTTATTATATTGAATTATTCTCAATATGCTAATCCAATTACTGGTTTAAGTATAAATAGTTTAATATATTGTGTGCTCATAAGATATTTTCTGATTAAATATACAGGTAGTCCTCAACTTATGATCAGACTTAACAATCATCTTTACACTGGTGATATAATCACCAGTGTAAAGATGATTGTTAAGTCTGATCATAAGATGAGGACTACCTGTATATTTAAGTCTGATCATAAGATGATTGTTAAAAAAAAATTCTATTTCATCAAAGAATTCTGTTGAAGTCTCCATCAAAGAATGTAACTATTCACTACCAGTGTATTTCAAATGAGAACATAAATCTAATCCTAAACTAAATTAATCTTTATTACTTAAATGGATGAAAATCTCTCTCAAATTTCCATCAGAAAGAACTAGTTCAATAATTTTAATATTTTAGCATTTTCTATAATAATGTTTCATTAGTACAATTTTTTTAAAATAAAAACATATCTATGGAATAAATACAACAGAATTATTAAAATAATTTAAAAAAATATCTTTGTATAAATTTTTGCATACTGAATAAAATTGATATTATTAAGAAATGTTAACCATTTGATACAAATTTGTTTAACACAATTTCAGCACTAAAAGAGTTGTCATCAATATTGTAAATGATGATTAATTTATAGTAAATTTTACTGAAATTGATTAATAACTTTATTATCTTAAAAAAAATCCTGATTCACTGCCTGTATTTCAGCAGAGTATCACATATTAAACCTTATGGAAGAGAAAAAGTTATTTATTATACTGTACATTAAAATATGGTGCATTCTTTATAAAAATACTTTTGGCTTATTTCAGCCATCTTCAGTTATATAAATGCATAGTAAGTTATTAATAGAACAAAGAGTTCTGTTCTGAAAATTTTTAAAATTATTCTTATGGTAATGTATCTGGAACTGAAATAGATATGTCAGAAAAAATTAGAAAATTTTTGTTGTTAATGTTTTGGATATTTAATAGTTGAAGTAGTGGTCATAAACAGTGATGATAAATTCAGTAAAAGATTAGTGAACATGATACTATTGGAATCTAAATTAAAATGGCATTGCATTGGTATGCAAAAAATGGAAGATAAGAATGTCATGACCTAAACAAAACCAATCCTAAAGACTAGCACTTAATTCAATAAGAAATAGTAAAACACAAATTAAATACATTAACAACAAACTTTTCTAATTTTTTCTGACATGATCTATTTCAGTGTGAATATGTTATTCTGACAACAATTTTTTAAAATTTTCAGTACCAAACTCTTTGTTCTATTAATATCATACTATGCATTTATATAACTGAAGATGACTGAAATATGCCAAAAATACTTTTATGAAGACTGAACCACATGAGAGAGAAGAAAAAGTTATAATAAGTAACTTTTTCTTCTATCATAAGGTTAAATATGTGAAACTTTAATATCATACTATAAATTATATTTTTTAAAAATAATGTAGATATAATAGATTATTTTAAAAACAAATTTAACTTATAATGTTTGTAATTATTTTCAATAAATACAAACTGTTGATACAATGTTTTAAATGCTAGAACTGAAATGCAATTGAAATCATCAATACTGCAAATTTATAATTTATTATTTTAAATATTTTCTGGAATTGCTTGTTTAAATATTTTAAACAATTCCAGAAAAATCTAAAATTGCCTACTTTCCAAAAGTGTTCTTTATTGTCAAATAATTAAAGTTAAGAAATTAAAATATATTATCATAATGTTTGAATTGATCTATGTTTCAGCAATGTTCATTCTATAATTGCAAGATATTATAAATCTATGAAAAGCTATTTGGATTTTAATTTAATAAGAAAATAAATAAAAATATTTGCATTTATTTAGCATATGGAATCCATTATTTTTATGAATCCAATTTTAATTTAACCAGCATAGATGTCACAATGATGTTATGTCACCATGATGATGATATCATTATTTTATGAATTATAGATGTTTTGTGACAACATCCATTGTTATGTCATGATGGTATCACATTGGGACTTGATGTCATCATGATAGATATTGACAAAAGACACTGCTATATTATTAAATCAGGTTTGTCATATATTACCCCTGTACAACTAATAATTAATGCCATCTATTTGCAATCATATAAACTGAAATTGTAATAAAAATGAAATTATATTATGTACAATCACGAAAACATAAATTTTTTTTTATATGAAGATTTAGCCATCTAACAAAATGCTATTTTTGGATAGCAGTTGGTTCTTTGAATAAAATACCACAAATGAAGAAAATCAGATTGATTTGATTTTTTATCGATTTTTTTAAAAATATAATCTGCAAATTTTGATTAATGAATATTAAGATGTCATATAACTTCAGAATTTATGTAAATTTATTGAAATATTGTCATTTTTATTAATAATATATATTTATTGATATATTTTTAATTTTTTATAAATTTTTTAGTTTATATAAAAATCCTAATATAAATAAATTCAAAAACAAAAATTGTCTCCTCCTCATAAATAAACTGCTATAATATTCTTTACTTTGCTCTAATTGGACTCCCTGATGTACTTCCACATCACTCCATATGTATACCACACTTCCCAGAATGTGATAGGCTTGGCAGGAAAAGCATGGGAAAGGAGTGGCAGAAATAAAATAATAAAAGTGCTATGCCCTCTTTTAATAGCAGAGCTTTGTTTACATTAGTATTTTTTCATTTTCTTGTCAAAAATACAATAAAAATGAAATAAAAAATCAGATTAATAAAAAATATTGCCAGTTTTAATAATAATAAAATTTTGCTTAATTCTATCTATAATATTTTTTTATATTATAAGATTTATAGTTTATCCTATAAAAAAATTAATTTTTGTAAAAAATATTTTAGTAATTAACTTTATTTCAACATGTAATCTGAACAACATGAATACAGAATGAAGAGAAAGAAGAGAGGAAAAAAACTAATTTTGTGAAAAATATTTAATAATATAAATTTTCATAAAACTTTTAAAATAAATTTTGATGATGATAACATTTTGGAATCATGATCAGAAATTCATTATGCTGCTTTTTTGAAACCCTAAACACCACTGCAATAAATTGATTAGAACTTGTGAAATTACAGCTGTAAAATTCTATTGTTTGTTCCCTAACATGTGAAGCATATGCTATGAATAGCATACAACAGATTAAATAGACTCTTAAATTTCATGAAATTTAACAAATAATTATTATTACAAACCACAATTTTGTACAAATCATTTATTAAAAAATAAATATTTTTATTAAAATTCTTTTATTTATATAAGAATTTTAATCAGTTTTTATTGAGAAATTTTATCATATATTTCAAATATTTTTTGCTTAAAACAATAATTATAATTATTTTAATAAAAACCAAATCATTGGAATCACATAAATGAAAGCTTTAAATATGAATAAAATTCTTTATAAATCAGTCTAAAATTGGTAAATATGAATACCAAAACAAAGCAAACAAGATTCAATATCAGTAAAGTATTTTTTTTATTAACTGCCTGTTTACTTTGTTTCCTTCTAAAAGATACTCTATTTATTAAAACTAGGGCTTGACAAATTTCAAAAAGTTGAGTAGACAATTGGTTACCACTGCAAATTTTATGGTAGCCAACTCAAAAGTGAGACTTGTATGCCGTTAAAACCAGGTAAAATATATTGTTAAAATCAATTTGAAATTTTTTGAGCCTATCAATGGTAACAACATAATTTTACGTGCAGTACAATGGACAGATACCAAATTTTCAATGTCAGTGTCATTACTAGATTGTGTACACTCTCTGAGTTTAGCAATAACTCCAGATTTCTTACCATCATTACATTAGCTCCATCATTTACAAGGAGACTCCACGACTCGTGACTCGTCGATTTTGACGAAAAAATTTGTACGTGCAGAACTCCACTAATAAAGTTCACTGGGCCAGCCATTCGACGCAA
>WUQG02205419.1:0-52695 GCA_011317285.2 Androctonus mauritanicus
GTCCTTCACCATCAGGACCCCCTCCACGGGTGTAGGTGCAGCCCGTGGTTGGAACTGGCCCCGCCCCTTAATAATCTTCCTGATTGGAAAGGGGCGTAAAAATATGCACAAAAAAAACTATTGTATAAAATTATTTTATATAAACCATTTTTACTGTAGTTTGTACAAAAATAACTGAACATAACTAAATGATCTATGATGTTCCGTGTTGTCTTTAGATAATTTTAAAATTTTGTGAAAATATCTATCCTTAAATTTGAAACCATTTTGTATAACCTTCCATTTAATTCGATTCCATTCAAACTTTTTTGTGGCTCGTGTATTCTTAATGAGTAATCCGTTTATTTTTTTACATTGGAGGAATATATTTTGGGATTGTGTTTTTAAAATTAAATGCTAAATATTCATTTAAGTTAAATTAGATTTTATTTATGTGTTAAAATTTCATAAGAAATATTTTCGGCGGCTGCCGCTTCAGAAAC
Organism: Androctonus mauritanicus; assembly: GCA_011317285.2. Taxonomy (NCBI): domain Eukaryota; kingdom Metazoa; phylum Arthropoda; class Arachnida; order Scorpiones; family Buthidae; genus Androctonus; species Androctonus mauritanicus. The sequence goes on from WUQG02205419.1 coordinate 483, forward strand.
CACCATGGAATATCGAATAAGATTTATTTAGTATTAATCTCTCTATATATATTTTCCTTATTAGATTCCTTTAGATAATTAAATATAATAAAATTTACTTATTTGAAAATAATTCGAAATTTCTCTATGTGAAAAATGATCTAATAGTTTTCATTATAGTTATAGCCAATTACAAATAATTAAAAAGTTGCTTAAAAAACTCCTTTTCATATATTAAAAAGATAATATAAGTTCATTTTACGTCATTTTAGATCTAACTGAATGAGAAGAAAAGCTGATTATTCTCTTAACAGCATCTCCTGTGTTTATACAGTAAAAAAATAAGTTATGACTACATACGCTGTAACTGAAATAGATGGCAGCAATTTTTTTTGTCAACAGATGATGCCACTTTCCACTCAGTAAGAGTAAGTAAGTGGTGAGGCGAAACAAGTCCTTCCATAGGCTGCCCACCCCTTCAGACGGATCAGCCGGATGGTGAAGGACGAGGATCGACGGGCCAGGCTTGGACTCTATGATATTTTCAAGAGGTGAGACCCGAGACTCGAACCCGGGTCCTTCAGTGTGGAAAACCGAAGCGTTTCTACGCGGCCAATCTGGCAGTGCCGCTAGCGACCTTCGCTCTCCTAAGTGCTACAAGATGGATGTTTATTATTTTTTTATACAAAAGAATTGTACAGGGTTGATGATAAAATTAATTATTATAAGCAAATATAAATAAATTAATAAATATATATATATTGAGAAAAATTGAGGATGCTGCAATTCTGCAGTGCCTATGCACGAGCCGCCTCTAATTACTTTAAAGTTCCGTGGATGCCTTAAACCTATATATCATATGAAAAGCAGCGGAAAATAAATCGAAAATCTGCATAGTGCTTAATGTGTATTATAAGATGGCGGAATTTTAACTAACAAATCTAGACTTGCAATTAACTTTTGTTTCAAAAGTTCGAATATAAAGGCTATCATATTTTCTGTTCAGTTTTTTAAATTTCGTTATAACTGGACTAATTCTATCCATTTTTCATGTTTTACATCCCTTTCTAATCAGAAAGATTACTAAAGAGCGGGGCCAGTTCCAATCACGAGCTTCACCCGCAACCATAAAGAGGACCGGGTAGTGAAGGACAGGAATCGCTGGTCCGGATTCAAAACCCCGAAAAAACTTTTCAGGAAATGCCGAACCCGGTCCTCCTGCATGTCACTCAAACGTGTTACCACTCGGCCATCTGACCGCAACTCTGTACTCGTATACTAGATGTATATAAAATTTCCCTAATTTTCTATGTTTATGCTTTTTTAAATGAACAGATGATACTACTATTCACTCTTTTGGGTATTAAATATCAGGGCGAAAGAGCTCCCAGCACGGCTGGATTGGCCACCTGGAAACGTTTCAGCTTTCTACTCTGGAGTCTGGAAGACCCGGATTCGAATCTCGGTTCCACCCCTTCCAGCCCGTCGATACCCGTCCTACACAATCCATCTGATCCCTCCGCAGGGATGGGTAGCCTGTGGAAGGGCTTGTTTCGCCCGTCCCTTAGTATTCTAATTGAATGGAAAGTGGCGTCATCTGTTGACAAAAAAAAATATAGGATTTCCAGATCGGTTTCACACAACGTAGTGCAAATTCTAGAAAAGTAACTGATCTTGTTAAAAAGTAACTCAAAAACGAAATTTCAATATGACATCAATAGATAACATCGATATATCGATGATATATAATAATAACAAGATTTTAATGTATATTTCCTAATTATAGTATCACAATCCTCGATGATCGCAATAAATCTACAAGCATAAATACATAAAATAATATCACAAACTAATAGAATAACGTCGAGAGGATTTCCTGCAAGAAGTAGCTGTAATTTACTTATTTAATAACTTCATTAGATTTCAATTAAGATTTTTACTTTTTCAAAATGTTCTCTTTACTAACTTCTCTGTTCTTATATATGTTAAAATCATACTTAGGCATATCTTTATTAGGATTAAAATCGAAACAGTAAATGTTTTGCTCTTCTAGTTTTAATTTTAGAATTGATTAAAGTAATTCTAATCACATTCTATTGCATAGTTTGGTTTTCATGATGTGACACTTGAAAAACTCTTTCGACAATGGCATTAGTGATGGGCATGCTATACACAGTTAATTCGAATTCTGATAAGTCAGGAAGAACAGTTTCACCAGCAGCATTTTTAAGCGTTGTTGCTTTACACCAAAATTGCGATCTGTCAATGGGAATGCTTTCGGAAAATTTACTTTTCCAGTCAAATGTGATCAGTTGACGCCATTGGTTTTCAATTTTTCTAATTTTTGAATGATCAGCTAAAACCAACAGAAGAGCAAAGGGTGGCCGAGCCTGATTTAAATGAACATTAGGAGAAAAATTTTTGATTTTGAAGAGTCTCAAAATTTCGATATACGCGGTTTTAAAGTTGTCTGCACGGCCGTTTCAGAAAGTTTTGATATCGTATTTGCACAGCTATTCGTTGCTCATAAGAAATTAACTTTGAAGAAACTTACTCATTGGTAGGTTAGAGAATTCAAATCCAAAATAGGTTTCTTTGCGTGAAAGATAATGTGATCCAACGTCTAAGTTGATTTCAAGATTCACAAATTTTGAACGCTAACCTAAACTAATACTAATAGCCTATATAGACTATGAAATGTTATCCTAGAATTCATCTGCAAAACTGCAGATTTTAAACAGTGATATTGCTAACTATCTATCTGAAAGAATATTTATTAAATTAATTCAGTGCATGCATAAAAATATGTCGTTTTCTAATAAAAAGTAAAAGTAGCGTATTATAGCTCAAATTATTTTAAAAATAGTTCAAACTATATATCTAGTAGCGTAGAAACCTAAAAAGTAGATCAACCCGCTACTTGTGGCCCAATCTGGCAATCCTGTGTTCAGATGGATTCATAGGAACTATCGATGAAAGGAACTAATAATAAATCAGTTTGTATCACCTGCTGAAATACTAACAAACTAGAAAAAAATTGCTACTTTCCCTGATTATCATTTTATCCCTACTCACAATAATTAAATATAAATAAATAAAGCTGGCTTTCAACAAAAAAAATTGTTTATCATTATATTTTTTTATTCATTTGTAAATATGTTTTAATTGAAACTTTTCCGATATAATGAAAAAGTATCTATAAAGTTTCCTTTTAAGATGATTGAACAGTTTATGTAAATAGATTTTTATTACATATAAAAAAAAACAATCTTCGTATAATTTCAAACAATTTTAAAAAAACAAATTTTATAAAAAATTAATTAATTTTTAACAAAACTTTTTAAAGATGGAGATATTTCATTAATAATAAAGTATCAATAATAGAATATTCCAAAATAAAATATTTTATTAATCAGATATACAATTCGACATATTTATAATTAAACTTTCAATAAAATAAATTTTTATTTATATATATTTTTTTTTATTTTTTGCATTATTTTTATAAAAAAATTATCAAATATTATTAATCGTGGTTTAGGCAAAAAAATTCAACTATTTGAAAAGTTGATTTAATGACAAACTTTAACTTGTAGTACATAACAAAAATATCAAATAATTAAAGAAAATTTCTGTTTGTAAATATCGGAAAAACTTCAAGAATATATATGTAGTAATTTATTAAATTATTGATAATTTAAATTAAAAATATAAATTTTTTGCTCCAACTGACAACAGCCATAATTCTGGTCTCAACAACAAGATCAAACTTAAATAAGGTTTGTTATCAAGACTTAACCACTCTAAAATGGTGTAAAAAATTTCATAGTTTTAAAATGTTTGCTAACAACAGACAACTCTAAAATATATACAAGATTTCATTTTGACAGTTGTACTAAACGAAAATATTGATAAACGTACAATGAAATAACTGATGTTTATGTTTTCGTGACAGATAATGGCTTATCTTATTATCCTTCTATTTTCATAACGTTGGAAGAACAATAGTTCTAGTCAATGGGATTGCTGTTATTCGCATCGATTCATAGCCATCATTAGAAGTATGTTTGCAGATGCCATCATTCTATTAATTTCATTTTCTCATGAATTACTACAACATTCAGTTAAAATTATAGATTTTAATATGAGAAAAGAAAAATAGTATTACTGTAATTTGTTGTTAACTAATTGATTTATATAAACAAAATTTTATGAACATCAGTATTCAATTACCCCAGTATTTTATTAGTATTTTAGATGATAAATCGCAAATTTTTGCTATCGATAAAAATTATTATTGATATTTAAAACAAAATAAATGATTTTAATTATTTTAAGTTATTAATAAAACAATATTTTTTAATATCCCATTCAGTATTAATCTTGTACAGAAATTTTATAGAGAGAATAGTTTTATTGGTTACTAACAGATGGCACCACAAAAACAATTTTTGCAAACTACATAAATAGATTACTTACTGTATTAAGTTGTATTTTTTATTCTTTTTTAAACTTTTTTTATAGAGTTAGTAATAATTTAATGTTTCCATCGAAAGCAGATGATGTTTTCTCATCAACCAAAAAGATGATTTTTTTTAAATTTTGTAAATATCCAAAATAAATATCTTTTACATTGATGACTTCTTCAAAATTATAAACAAATACTTAAAGATTTTTTTTTTTTGCTTTTTATTTTAATTTGATGTTTTATAATTATTTTGATTGATGATTGATGATTGATGCTGGATAAAGATGTCGATGTTGGAAAAAGTAGTAAAAAGTTAATATTTTGGTACAATAGAGATAACAAGAGTAACCCAAACATTCCCAGATCGACACCATAATTGATCACGTTGTTAAAGTTCATTTTTATTTTTACAACGAATTCTAATTTGATATCATTTTTCGAAAAGGATGCTGATAAAATATTTTAAAAATTGCCTAAAAAATTAAATATTTAACAAGAGTGATCCAAAAAATATTCTGAATGTAGTCATAACCAGTGGCGGACTGGTCTAAAAATATTAGTTACCTGGAGACAAAGGGAACTGGTTGCCTGGAATTGACCCACAACTATAAGGCTATCATTTCATTTTTATAAAAATTTTTAATGGGGCCCAGTTCATCAGAGGTCCTCAGGCCTCATTTGCCATCGGACAAGCTGACATCATCAGCAATGGTCAATTCGCTACTGACGATAACTGGCCACGTTGTTAAATTTCATTTTTTTTTAATGACAGATCTTTATTTTATCAATTATAATAGTTTTTAAAAGGTTTATACGGATTATAAAGTTAATTTAATAATATATTAAAATGATGCGATCTCAAAACTTAATGGAATATATTAAAAACACTAAAGTTTTAATAACTCTAACTAGACAAATAATAAGATGACCAATTACAAAAGTAGATATTTTATATAATTCTCAATTTGATCAAAAAATATTTTAATATTTTTTATGACTTCTTTCAAGCGTGCATTCATGAATAGGAACACAGTATCGATAATGCACAATTAACTGATTAAGAGAAACATAAATTAGAAAATATAAGATTTTCTAAATTCTAAAATTAAGAATTCAACATAGTCATTGACATATATTATATATGTAAATTCTATTCTTAAATTGTAATCCGCAATGAAACTTAAAAATATATATTGGCAGCAGATGCTACCTTCGTTTAAATATTTCAATATAGCCGTTCATAAAATATAAATTAGCATTGCCATGATTAACTGTATTTTTGATGCTGTTAATCATTATTATCGAATAGGCTTTATGTATGAATAAATAATAAATCTTTCCAAATTAAAATTTTAATATAATTCTTCCAGTATTATCTGCATAATAATGTTTGAAAGAAACTGTGAAATTATCTAACAAATGTCAAAAATCGTCAGTTTTACTCACGATATTCAAGCAAAATGGCATATATGAAATTAATAATTATTATATTAACTTGATTGATATTTTATCCTAGTACTAACTTAGTAACAAGAGTAAACTTATATGATAATAGAAACAAAAAATAAACATATAATCTGGTGAACTAGTTGATAGGTTGAGAAATCAATAAGCAATCATAAAATGCCTGGTTATCAGATTTCAACCTTTTGATGTTAGATTACTTGTTGTTAGATAAGAAAGACTTGAAGTTATCCTGATCACTAATTTATTTTTTTGTTTCTGGATGTAAGATAATAGTAGTGATCACTATTTTCTTATATTCAACAAACTGTCAATTCCATAATATATTCAATATACAGTTCCGTAACGAGAATACTTAAAGAATGGTTTATGCGTAGATTCCTTTATTCCTTGTGATATAATAAAATTCTTTTGATAAATTTATAAAAAAAAAATAATTCTAATTTTCTGCATAAAATTATTTCTACATTTTCAATAAATTTTTAACTAATTTTCTACAAAATGAATGCAGAATGCAAGTATAATCCTCAATGGATGCACGAATTGATTGAGTTATCTCAACATTTTTTTTTTCATTATTATTTATAGCTTCAGCATTAATTTTTTGAAATTACTTCTAATACTTTTCTTTCCAATTTTCCTGAACATGTATTGCTAATTTCGTTCAGTATGCTTATTTGTTTCAGAGAAATTTAAATTTAAAATCGACTTGGACAATTGAGACACTTCAAACGCCTTCTCACTTACAATTTTTAGCATTGTTAAATTTTATTTCTTGTTTGATCGCTGCCTTTAATTGCATACTGATTATATTTTATGAATAAAATATAATTTTTTAATTAAATTTTAGAATAAAATTTTAATGCACAAGCGTATATATATATACGCTTAAGCATATATAAAGTTAAGTTTATGATCAAAGATTAATATTTTTCCTCTTCTTTATTAGGGTATTTACTTAACTTTTATAGTAATTATTCAATAGTGTTTTCAAATGATTTTGAAATTTTAAATTACAATTTTTTTGTGTAAAAATTAAAAATATATTTCGTGATATACTCGTTATAATAAATTTTCAGAGTTAAAAGTTACAAAAAAATATTGACAGAAAAAGAAATAATTTTAATTATAAAATGTGATAAAATATTCATGTTTGCTGGATTACAAAGGGCAAATTTTAAATACTATTAATATAAAAGTAAAAAAATAAAAAATAAATTCGAAAATTATCTATCATACAGTTTTTCTTTTATCGATTTTTTAAGACATGTTTTGCAATGAAGACTTATAATAAATAAACTAAATTATATTTCTATACGTATATACTAAATGTATAATTATAATCTAATATTGTGCATAAAATATATTACAATATAAATAATTTAAAAAAACAGTTAAACACTGTTGAGGTGACTCGGTTATCTCGTATACAGTACCAACATATATAAAAGATATGCGTGTATTGTATCTAGGATAAACATGAATCTATTTTATAAAAAGACGAATTTATAATATAGTATTAATCCAGAACAAGTAAAAGAACATAGTTTTATGCACTTTCAATCTTTATTAGATTTAAACAACAAATTTATTAAATATTAAATTACTACTAGAATCGAACCCCTTGAAGAAATCTGATGATTTGAGACAGGGATCGAATTCACGATAAATTTTTTAAATTATAATTTTCTATTTATCCTAAATCGCAAATAACTTTTATCATTGCAATAGTGACCTTTTTAAATTTATAAGCTAGATGATAAATGTTTCCACAGGCTCATTTTTCAATATTCATTATTACATAAAAGATTGAAGTAATCTACTATCAAACTCCTAAAAATCCTATTTAAAAATTCATAAGATGATTCGAAACGTTGCTTTGAGATCTAATTCAACAATCTTTAAAAATTAGTTTTTTATTTTCAATATTTTAGATTCACATAATCTTTGATCTATGGAAGAATGGCTCCAAAAAATAAAAAAAAAATCTAATTTACTACTCATTTAAAATTTTTAGACATACATTTTATGCATGGAACAAAATTTTCAAAAATATTGAATTATTTATTTTATGCAGAAAATAAAACTTGCCAATAGTAAATATATATATAAGCAAAATTAAATAATCATTTAAAATAAACAAGTGCCAGAGTTTAAATATTTACAACGATCGCATTATTATTTTCATAAATTTTTATTTATTGAAATTATAAATTTCAAAATATCTTAAGATAAACTATAAAATTTTCATCTGAATATTTATAAAAATCGATTTAATATTTTCTAAAGTAACAAAATCATTAATAATTCTCGATAGATTATTATTTAATGATTCTCTATATTGATATGTTTGCTGATGTATTTTCTATCTTCAGTTTTCAGAAATTGCTAAAGGGAATTAAATAAAATAAAAATTTAATACCGAAAAATACTTCGAAAATATCGGAATGCGTAGAAGCTTGTGCAAAATAGAAATTTGCATTAAATTAATTGGTATTTGTTCTCGATGCTCGTCGGAATCCCTTCATTGATACTAAATAACAGACTTTGCTTTTATAATTAAAATCCTGAAGCTGTTACGAATCAAAGCTATGATATTACAAATGAATGGGTGAATCAAATAGACGAAATGCTTGAACTAATTTCACTATCGTTGCTGATAGATGAAGAGAACTTGTCATTATGTAACCTTAAAAATTAATCTATCGAAGTGTCAATTGAGAACTTAGCGATGACGGTCGATTAAAACTAATCGTTTATTTTTGACGCTGCTAATTTTAATCGGCATATAAGGTCGAGAGTCTATATAAAAATCATTACTTTTCAGAATTTCGCAACATTATTATCTAGAATAAAATTTGGTGATCCAGAAATTCCAATTGCTTTCGCATCGCAAAACTGTTAGAGATGGTAAGTTGCTAGGCAGAACTTAACGGTACTAAAAGAATTCGAGATCGATTCTTAACCAGAAGGAATTCTTAAATTTTGCAATAACGTTTAAGATTATTCTAGTCAAATTCAAAAATAACAAAAAATCTTAATATTTTCTTTCGCAATTTCTATTAATATGGTAGAATATAATCTCCAGGATTTTAAAATTCAAATATGATGTTTTCATGCTTCAGTATTCAGTTATTGGATATTATACGTTTATATACTCTACATGTAGAATCTTGTAATATCTTGCTCTCTTCAGGTTCTACAGAGGAAAAAATTATTATATAAATATTTTTCTTATATAATTCCATATATTTTTATATAGTATATAAACCAATCTAAAACAATAGTAAGAATTTAAAAAAATTTTTGCATTGAAACATAATTATGAGCAAATTTTTGCGTTATAAATTGGATTATAAAGTTCGTTAATATATTCTACTTCTGATAAAATTTCGAAAATATATTATTTGAAATAATCTTTTGTAGAAAAATTTAAACTAAAGTTATCAAATCTTTATTTTATTTTCTTATTTAATTGTTCATTAAATTTTCGATCAAATTTGAATATTTTTAAATTTGTTAACAATATTTATTCTCTTAATAAATTTTTAAAACTGAATAATTCAGTATTAATTTTCTTTTTTAAATTTAAAAATAATTTTATGTGAATTTTGAAATACTTTTATAATTTTCTATTTACTCCTTCATTCTATGAAATCGAATATCATGAAAAATAAGAAATAAAAACAATTTATTTTATAAAACTATCGAAAAATTGAATTAGAATTGTTAAAACTGCAGCACAACTTCATTTAATTTATGAATATTTTGAAACTTTAGTCTTTTTTTTAATTATTATTATTCATCCTTTCTTTCAATAACTGATATACTGTACCGAGTAAATTAATAAATAATAATTTTTTTAATATTTCCGAATTCGACAATATATAATTTTTATTCAGTGGAAAATATTTAATATTAAATTACAATATTAGATTTTTTTTAAAGAAATATTGTTATCTGTAAGAAATTTTTAATTTTAAATTCAAAGCGTGATTTTCAGGATCATTTGGTACAATCATTATTATTTTTTTAAGAATTTTTGACAAAATATTATTTTATTTTTCCAGCGGCTTGATAAGTAACTTCTTCAGTTGACTGGCCGTGTGCATCTGATTACAAATTATAAAAATTTCATCATTATTTTTCTCCTCCTTATTTTCGACTCTATGAACTTCGGGACGATGATAAAAGTCAATAAGAGATTACATTTAATTTTTGAAAATATTTTAATTAATAAAATTTATTTATTATACCTATTTATTTTACTTAAAAATAATTCAAAACACCAAAAAACAAGATCACATCAATAGGAATACGTAAATACTTTTATGTGACATTTGTCGGCAACGTTAAGAAATAGAATAAAATTCGTTACTAATTATTTTTTTAATAATTTTAATTAAATAAAAATTTTCCTTTGAAGATTATTTATTGATATTTATCTTTCAGAAGGCATTTCACTTTCTTGTAAACATTATAATTAGCTGATAGGCTACGTTAAAATCCTTTAGGAAAATTTATTCTTTCGTCACTTTTATTCAGTTCTGGAAAGAACATACTCCATTTTTTTTTTTTTTATATATATATATATATATATATAATTCTAACACTTTTACTGCCTTAAGAATTTCAAATGAAGGAAAGGAAATCTTATTTTTCTGGTTAACAGAGATAAATAAAATTATTTTACTTTCTCATTCAATTTTCGAGTTGTTTATTTATCAAGTGACGATTTATCATGGATCATCTAAGAGTAGTTTTGACAGGTTTTCTTCCATCGAGGGGACATAAAATGCTTTAATCAATTGATTTAATAAATAAATAAATAAAAAGACTTAAACAATTATTGAAATCCACAATAAAATTCTATTCGATCTCTTACAAAAGCATGGTTGTCGGTGCAGCATCCTGTGATAGAGGAGCGATCTGACATTAGACAAGCAGCACGATAATCGACTTGGGAATTGCATCGATTTGTCATGCGTCGCGAACAAACAGTTTTGACAGGTCCCCCCTCTCTAGTAATGCATTAATATCCCGAAAGCTAAGCACTTACTGAACTCTCTATTCTAAAGGTGGATATGGGGAAGGTGAGATCCAGAATGTCAGAAACGTGATCTATTTTAGTAAACAGCTTTTTACTGCCATCCGCTTCTTTAGTGTATAACTTCCTATTACATTATTTATCTTATGACTGGTGGCCAAATGTAATTACTACATCTTTAATCCCAAATTTTCTTAATGAAGTTGTTTTATATATATATAAAAATTATGCAATTATGGATTATTAATTCCGTGAACCGTATTTAACTATGCGATAAAACACCGAAAATTTTCTGAAATCTTTTATCTAAAAATAAATGAATAAATTAATTCTTCCATGAATAAGTTTTAAAATATTCTAAATATTTTTTTTATTAAAATAAAGCTTAAACTTTTGAATATAACTGCAGAGTCTATTCTATGCGGATTAAATTTTTTTTTTTTTGCATTTGAATAAAATTTGCATTTTGTTTGGAAGAATTTTTTCTTGTTCTGACTGGTGCTATTTTTGGATTTTATTAAACTATTTCATTCCAATTCAACAAGAATAATTGATCATATCTAAGGAAATTAGTGTCTTCCACTTGTATAATTTTTATATATTTTATGTGTATAGTAACTTCTTAGCATTCTTGTTTTTTATGTCTTTATAAACTGAGTTGCAAGAGTAAGAGTAGATGCGAGGTGACGTCAAGTAAAAAAAACTATGATTTTCTTTTTCCAGAGGGAAATGTAACACATTTCACGGTCTCACAGTATTGAAACCTTGTGATAAAGAACAATGTAAGAATGAAAGATGTTAGATAACTTGATGTTACGAACTGAGAAAAATTTTCCCTTGTCTTATCTAATAAATAAAGAAAATATAGCAAATTCGACTGATATTTTCATTTCGACCGTAAATTTTTATACTGTTGAACTTCTAAGCGAAAGAATTTTTTTTTTTTTTTTTGCATTTTTAATGCTCGTAAATGAATTATATGGTGCCATTGCATGCAACTCGTCATAATGATAGACGAGATTGCATTTTTCTTTTGAAACTAAAATATATATCTGTTTGCAGTTTCTTATTTTTATGAAATTCGGTTTAATATGCCGAATTTTTTTTTTATAACATCCTTTAAAATGCAGAATCTAATTTTAAAGAAACTATTCGAAAATCTGCCAAGGATGTCGTTTTTAGAAGAGAAAAATTAGGAAAATTCTAAAAATTTTAAATTGTTTAATAAGATAACGAAAAATTTTAAATTATCTTATTTAATTTAAAATAATTTATTATTCAAATATAGAGCTGAAGTTCCAATTTAATGCTATTATAGTATAGCTATATTAACATTAATTTTTTTACTGTATCATTTCTGTCAATAATAAAATGCTGTAGAGTTGAATATTTTAATATTTTTATCACAGATAAAAATTTATTTAAAGAATAAACCAACAAATACCTGTAGCCAATATTATATACTTCAATACCCAATACGCATTTTAATAATTCCCAATTTCCTTTAAAAAGTATTTATTTTAACAGAGATAATATGAATTTTTCATATCCTACTCACCTGCTATAATAAACAGATAAATAAATACATACAAATTTATTTATATTCCAATTTTTAGTATTCACAACACAAAGAACATATTTTAAAATTTGTCTATTCAGTTTTATGTTGATCAAGAATATTCTACATTTTAAAATTCAAAATGCATTTTATTTATTTATTTTTTTACACGAATGCATGAAAAGTATGATCTCTTTTTAGGAAATACATTATAAAATTATCATCTAATCTAAATAATTTGTCTTGTTTTAAATTTAAAACTAATATTTTATTTTGCCATTTGAGTTTTTAAAAGTAGACAGTAAAAAAAAAAAAAAAAAACAAATTCTGTAAAAGATTAAAAAATAAAAATATAAATTTTAATCTAGAAAATGGATAAGTTTCGAATAAAAATGAATATTTAAGTTTATTTTATGTATTTTTTATACTATGTGAAAGTTTGAGAAAATTGTGAATATTTAATTTTTTCAAGAATAACTTGTTTATATTCAGTAGTATTATCGAAAAGTTGTTTTGAAAAACAGTTGCTCGTATTGAAAATATAGTGGTTAATCAAAAAATTTCATCAGATTTATATCATTTAATAAATTAATTAATGATGGCTTCTTCTTATCTAGACGGGAGATCTTTATCCCGATCTTAATCAGATTTTATCTTGATCAAATATTTATATAAATTGATATTTATAGCTATAATTTGTTTCACATTGTAAGGATATATGTCTCTATTATAAGTAGACTGCTCGCTATAGGGTTTTCTTGCCATTAGTAGACAACATCTAATGAGAAATATTACACCCCTACTGCGATGGCATCTTTGTCATTGCAATATTGCAAGTAGTAGTTATTCAATTTTATATTGCTGAGATGGCTCAATTTATTTTCAAGTTACTCAATAAGAAGCTATAACATGTTTTCTTTTAATTTAAATAAATTTATCATGAAAATGGTATTATCTACAGATTTTTTTGCTAATGACAATAAACAGCGATTATAGAATATAAATATTGAAAATATATTTCAATTTTTAAGCCATTAAAGAAAAATATATGATTTTTTGTAATTCTTTCGCCATATTATTTTCTATCAGCTTATTAATTGATGCATCGTGAAGAAGCGAATTTTCTTCGTTAACTTATTAATTATTCTTATCCTTGAAAATTATCTGATTATTTTAAATAAATTAAAAATTGTAATTTATAAATTTTATATCTGTATTAATGATTATCAGATTGTTTGTTAATCTTAAAATGAATATAAAAATTAATTAAATTAACAACCACGTTTCTAACTTTAAAAAGATAAAAGAAACGTTCTTTGTAATGTTTATTTTACTTTACAAATTTCTATTATGAACACGTTAAATATGTAAAAATTTTGTACTTACATTTTACAATTTTTTGTAATGTTTTATTGCAAAATATTATGTACATCACGGACTCATAAAAAAAATATTTTTATTTTCATAATTCGTTTCTATCCATCATAAAACTAATGCACTACTACAATATTTTCTTCTGATGTCTTAGTGATCTAATTCAGATAAAATCCCAATACCTTTCTTATTCCAGTTCCTTACCTAATGTAATCTAATATTTATTTTGTATTGTTTGGTATCATAGTAATAGTTCAATGGACTCTACCATTATTTATATGATAACAATAAGCAGAAGAATGAATTTGATGTCATTCTATGTACATGTTTTTTAAAACATACAAAACAAAATTTTTATTCTGAAATAATCATTTTTCATTGTTTTAAAGAAGTTTACATGATGTTTATACCTATACAAGCCATCTATATAAAAATATTTTCTAAATCTCTTCTTTATAATATTTTGGAGAGATGTTATCATAAGTTAATTTTATTATGATTTTTAATAAGCATAGTAGAAAAAATAATAGTAAAGATTTATCATTAAAAATGTTTTGAACTTTTGATAACTTATCATCAACTATGGACGAAAATCTGTGAGCCCATTAAGCATTTTCATGATTTTTAAAACTATAACCACGATGAAATTAACAGAAAATTAAAAGAAAAAATATTTAAATTTTATAGTATGAGATAAAATTTATTATTAAATCATCTATATTTTCTTTATATTTTTATTAAATATATGGAATTTCTATTTTTATAATTTATATGCATATATATTTTTCAAATTCAGAAATTTTAGTAGTCCTTATTGATTTAAATTTGAAAAATTTATGTAAGCTATGTTTCAAAATATTGAAAAGGACCTTATTCTGATTTTCAGTTATTCTGTGACAACATTCGTGATTGAAGTTCTACATTTTAAAAGCTATATTTCAGTGAATAAAATGCAGTTATTTTAAACTTATTTTTTGAATTTCTGTTATAAATACTAAACTAGATAATATAACTTCTCAAATAATATTGAAAAATTATAAATTTATTATTTTAAAAATTTTCATTGTTAAATATGGAAGGAGATTATCCATTTTTATCTTAATTTTTATTCCCATCTTGTCTAAAGTCAGCGTTATGATTGCATTTATTAGTAACAAAAATGTCACCAAGATATACGACTTCATCACCATACAAAAATCTTTAAAATTTGCATTTGTATCGAATGCGGTTTTTCCATTGATCAAGATCTTTGTTTGTTTCTCTTTCTGTTTTTACTTTTAAAATAAGATTCTACGTTTTAAAAGCAATTAATGTTTTCTTCAAACATAACTTTTATTCTATTATTACCATTTTCATTCTATAAAATAATGAAAAAATCAATTTATCTCATAATTATTGTATTTTTTTATGTGGCAGTGTCTAAAATAAGGATAAACTCCATAACTCCGCAAAGTTGTGTACAGATAAAAAAATATTTCATGATAATATGATTTGGTTGTGACTAAATATTTCATTATTTATAATAAAAAATGCTATTTGAAAATTAAATTATCATTATTAGACTATGTCTTAGATAGTTTGAATTAAATTATTAAATTTTGATTATTTAACCGAGTCCATAAAAATGTCGAATGTTATGGTATCAGATACCATAACATTCGACATTTTTATGGACTCAATTTTCACGAAAATTATTATTTTATTTTGATTATTCCTATCTATAAAACTGCTAATTGGTATTTTGATCCAAAATAATCTTTTTTTTTTTTTTACTAATGCTAAATATTTTATCGATTCATATACCTTGTATCTAATAATATAGAATTTAGTTTTTATAAACTCTGCACTTGTTTTCGAAGTACTTGATATTATTTTGTCGAATTCGGAAATTCGTGCATTGAAACATTATGGGTGATAAATTGATCACAGTTTTCTTGATGAGAACTTTTGATGGCTGGGTTTTGATGATTTCCAAAACCTTTATCCTTTCCTGTAATTGAATTATTTAATAGTTTCTAACCACACTTGTTAAAACACAAAATTTTTAACAGAAACTTTACAAAGTTTTTCACATTTATGAAACAAAATCAAAAGGAAAGGAAACAAGTATATTAATATATTGGAAATTAAAAAAATATATTAATAGTTTATAAATTTATGTTTCGTTAAATAACTTATAAATATTCATAAAAATTATTTTTATGTCCTTTATAATTATTTGACTACTTGTTTTGTTTTGTTTTTAAACCATTCACTGTAAAACGACATTTTTTAAAATCGAATAATTTTTGATTAAATCGATTTAACAATTTTAAACAAAACAAAATGGCTTACATCACTTTTGAATGCCTTCCATTTTTAAAAATGGCCGCTACAAGATTAAAAATGAACCATCAAAATCAATATTAATAACATGACATATCTACGGAATTTCATAAAAATTTATCAGTTGGTTCAAAAGCATAATAACTGTACATAAAAAATCTTAATATTTCTAGAAGCTTTCAGGGAATTTGTCAAAAATACTTATTTTCGTTTCTAAAATTTTACTGCGAGTAAATAAATAGTCCTCGGATTTAATCGAATAAAATGGTTAAAATTTCCATTACGCCAATTATTAATTTAATCACCTTGATATAATTTCTAAGAATTTGAAATGATAAAGCTAAAAAAATAAAATAAAATTATTTAATCCAATTAAATTAAACTGAATTATATTATGATTTACGAAAAACTGATAATAATATAGCTAACGAATATTAGCATAATTTTCATAAATTAAAAAAAAAACAAATTTAAATATAAAGAGTTTAAAATAGAAGAATAATTAGAAAATTTGGAACAATAATTCATTAATCTTATAACTTTTTTTAATTTTATATCTAAATATTTATTTATTTTTACTAGAATTAAAAATTTTATTGTTTATCATCATGATTATTCAAGAAATAATAGTCGAATCTTTTTTATAACAGTAATCGCAAAATATAAAAATTTTGATTATTAAAATGCTTATAATTATAAATTTGTATCCCTGAAAAATTTTATTATGAGCGTGCTGCCCTCTCTTGAGGAAAAATTTATTGAATAAATATCAAATTAATTAAATCAATACAAAAAAAAAATTCTAAGTAAGTGGGGAAACAATTATTACAGAACATACACATATAATAATATAAACAAAAGATAATTTTTTAATGAAAATTATTATTAAAACAAAATTAAACTTGATGAATAAGCTATAATAATAAAAATTGAATGATAAAATATTTAATAGGAGAAGTAAAGACATAAAATAACAGTAAGTAAAAAGCGAACAAAAATTCCGTTCTCAGAGTGATTTCCTATGGAAACATTCGTTTTAGAAAATCTCTATAAAGCAAGACATTATTTTCCGTTTAAATAGGAAGTTTTCGTGTTGTATAGAATATAATGAGAGTAACCATCAATAAAAAGGAAATTTAGACTTCTTTTTTTAATTGAACTGGAATGAACAAAAACCATGCAATAAAATCCCGACTTTCAAAATTTCTAACTCATCAGAAAGTTGTGGAGTTAATTTATAGACTACATCTACGGTATGTCAACCACTTTATTACTTTTTAAATAATTCTATTTAATAACCTTCATAATTTAATTGCTATTTTAACAGGCAAGATTTAATTGAATAATTTTTGATTTTATAACTTGTAGATTTAAAAGCAAGTATAAAATTCTTCCAAAACTCAAAAATATTTTCGATATACTACTATACCCCGAAAATATATTAGATATTTATATAAAATAATTTATATAAAGTAATATCTGTCACAAAATAAATTTTATATTAGTAACTGCTTAAAACGTTCTTGTACCAGATGTAAAAAAAAAAAATATTTTTTTTTTACCAACTAACGTGGAAAAATTCCGTTATTAATGTAAAAAATGGAGGATACTAAAGACACAAATGATCAATTTAAAATGCTATTACGTTTGCTTAAAATAACCTAATGGTATACTTAATCTTTATTCAAAATAAAGATTATTATTAATCCTTTTACTTAAGTATCTGAACAGACAGAAGGTATTCTGATTTTTTAGAAAGTAATAAGGAGGCATTAAAATTTTCCATAACAGTTATTGGCATGACAATGATTTATAAAACTTATCAAATCTAATGGAGATACTATTTAATGCTTGAAATGTGTTTCAAAATTAAAGAATATTTCTATCTCAAACAAAAAAATTTCGGAATCTATGCCTGTTTTCTTCCATTTACTTCATCACAAGCAGGAAAAAAAATATTCTAAATCATATTTATGTTATTTAGATACTTTATAGATGAATTTTCATTTAATTTTAATTAAAAATCTGCAGATTTTAAAACAAAAAATTTATTTAGACACACGCAAAAACAATATTGTATAAAATGCGTAAAATAATTTTAATTAATAATCATAATTATGTGTGAACTGATTGAACAGAATAAATATTATACGAACGATTTTGAGTTGATTTTCTTAATTTTGTTATACTACTTTAAAATTAAATATGTTATTATTTATATATATATATATATATCGTTGATTGACCGAAATGCAATGAAGTCGATCGAAAATTTTAGAAATGGAGATCGTAGAATCGAGCTGAAAAAATCAAAGAATAGAAATCAGTGAAATTCCAATCCAGATTCTCCAGAAAAGCCATAAATCGATCGATCGCAATTATTATGTTTTGGTTAATATCTGATAATAATTATCAAATTATTAAAAAAAAAATCTATCGGATAAATCAAATAGATTAAATTAAATAATTTTTTAATTATATTTTACAGTTTCGAATAATAGAAAAATAATAATAATAAAAATAGACTTGTATATTAATATTTACAACTTTCTAAGAAACTTATAGCTTATAATAATTTATATAATTATGATATTAAAATTTAATTAATTTTTTATAAAAATGTCACATAAAAGCGTGTAAGAATTTCTAATTTTTCTAAATATTATATACTGCATATATTTTTCATCCTGTTTGAATTTTGTTCGTTGTTAATATAAACGTTTATATGAATTTTAATTTATTAAAATTCAAACAAACATTTTTATGATTTATATTTATGCTTATAATTTTATATATGACGTTTAATTATTGTTATAATTAATTACTGTTAAATTTTTGCAGTTTAATTAAATTTTTTTCCATCTTCATGCATGTCGCGATAGACAAAATAATATGGGTGTCACGTCATATTTATTCCTCAAGAATAACAATAGTGTCGAAAATAAATGTTTTGCGTAAATTATTAAAATGACATAAATATAGAATCCGTAGATATTTTTTTCTTTATATATATAAAGTTTGTATTACTTTTTCAAACTTTTATATATTATTTTATGAAAAATGTAAACTGTACATCATCAGAATAACGTTATTTGTGAATATATCATGTAATTTATATGTATGAAGAATTTATAAATAGAATAATAAAAGAAACGTTTTTACATATTTACAACTAAAAATATGATTTTGTGTAAATATTCTTGAATTAAATTCTTGAGAAAAAAAATGGCAAAACAACATAATGATAATTTTTCACGTATATGTAAATAAAATCTAATTCGACATTCGGAGAAATTAAAGCTTAAATTTTGATAGGATTTTTTTTATTGTAATTATTATTATTCTTCTAGTTTTATACCGTTCGAATTTGTTTTATCTTTTATGTAAACTAAGTCCTGATTAATCTAAACATTCGCGATCAATTTTCATAAAAATATGTTTAGTAATTATTTTAATGAATGGAAAAATATCCTCCGGCAACATTTTTAATTATTTGCAGATAGAGTTTCAGCAAAAACTTTTTATTTTTTTATTATTATTATTTTAAATGATCTTAATTAATAGAAAATTAAATTAATTAAAATGTATACTGTTTTAATTATATATATATTTTTTTACCGAAAAATTAATATCATTTTATTTTTTTTTATGAGAAATTTTTTAGAGTGATTCTCGACATGTTTTTACGTAATTAATACATTAACTTAAATATAAAATAATTAATCTAAATGAAATCTGAAAAATATCAGACGTTTAATAGCAATAATTATATATCGTGCATTTAAATATAAGTAACAATTCAGTTATGAGAAAATACTAATTTATCTATTCTTAATTTTCTTATAATCGATTTTTATGATTTCTATTAAATTTTTTTATATAAAATAAACAATAATAATTCCAATAAACAGCCCGGCTATTAATTGTTTTTCAAATATTTTCAGATTTCGATATCTTTTGAGTAAAACATGACTTTGGTTTTTTTTGTCGTTTAGCGCTTTCTAAAAAACAGGTGCGTCGTTTATTATTCTTCTTTAAAAATTTACATTATATAATTTTTTCAGATTAAAAAAAATGTTTTCTTACTCTTATTTTATGTAAGTTTATATAAAAATTTGAAAATATTATAAAAATTAATATTTTATTTATTAAAGGTTAATTCATGTATTATTAATTTTATTATTACTACATTTAATAACTGGAATTGGCAGATGAACTAGGACTTTTATAGTAATAAATATACTGTAAACAGAAAAAAAATTGTTATATGACTTCCTTCGAAAACAAGAAATAACAATTTTTTTTTTTTTTTTGTTTTTTAAAGGAAACTCAAGAGGTAACTAATTTCTAAATGTTAAATTCTTTTTTTTTTTTTTTTTTGTGCATCTTGCCCCTGTTTGAAGCCACATCAGTTTAAATGAAAATTTTAGTTGTATACTTAAAATTATTTTTGCCATCTTGTCAACGAACATTGTTTCTATAAAAATATCTCCATTTTATTCCGAAACGAAATAAAAAGGTACATGAATTAGGTTTGTCTGTACGGTTGTTTGTCAGCACGCTATCTAACATAAATACTATCAATCTGAATAAAATTGGCATATATTATTCGGACCTGAGCACGTTAAAAATAATCAATATGGAGCCAATATTACTGTCGTAATAAGAGATATATTCGCAAGCATTGAGTGTAAATATTAATGGATTTGAATAATATTTGCATATATTATTGCAACTATTAGAAAATCATATCTGTTAAAAATTATTGATGTATTGATCCATATTTCTGAATCAATATTTCGTGTAAATAAATAATCACTAATGAATCATATTATCGAATGAATCGAATCTGAAAATGATCAAAATCGATAATGAAGTGGAATTTGATCATTTTCAATTATCAAAATCGAATAATAGAAATGGTTGCATGATCAGTTCGTCGATTTTAATTGAATTGTTTATAATTAAATTGTGTCGGTAAACATTTTTTTTTGGATTTAATTAAATTTTAACAGTTTTGTAGGTTTGTCAAACATTTTTTTTTTTATAGAACTCTGTCCAAAATAAAAAGAAAAAAATTTATACAAATACTAAAACTTTTTCTCAGACATCACTTGATTACAAAAATAAAAAAAATTAAATTGCTCCATGCCAAACAAGTTGGAAACGAAAATGGTTTTAGATATTGAGCCAAAATTTAATTTGAACCGATAAGGTTTCAAATAAAAGCATATTCAATCATTAAAAAACTGCTGTAGTAGTAAACAAAAATAAAACATCTGGAAACCATCTTACGTTCTGTAAAAAAAAAAAAAAAAAAATGGATTCTCCTTACTTATGAAGGAAACCACACGAACTACTTATCACCTCTTATCATTTCGTTTACCAAAAAATTTTATTATTAATTTGCACATAGTCTTCTAAAATACTGTAAACGTTTATACTAATTAAAATGTCTGAATTATATCAAAATAGCATATAGAACACGTGAATGCTCTCAAGAAGTTAAGCAGACAGCAACGAATGTATATCAGAATTTTATATTTCTGATGTATTTAATATAACTGATTCTATCTTTTGAAACATGAAAGAAAGTGCTTATTCTAGCAACGAATAATGATCACTGGAGTAGGAATCCATTGCTCTGTTCTTCTGTGACATATTTTGAATTCAAATCTCTGCATTGACAACTTTATTACGCATGATACGTGACATACATTTGTAATTTTAATGTGTTTCATTGTTATTCCTACCTTTATTACGCATGCCGCTTGACATATAGACTACTGCCATGGTAACGATTGACAGCAAAATTGTTTAAACGTACATCAAAATTATCATCATTTTTTATAATTTGTTATTTTATCTTTTTTTTCCTCTTAAGCGTAACGACCATTAAAATGAGTACCGGTATTGTTTAAAATACATTTCAAATCTTAAGTTCCATATAAATGCTTCACATAATACTTTCGATCTTATGGAATTTTTATTTTTATTTTTACTTTTTTTTTTCTAATGAATATCACTTGACCTTTATCCCTTTTGGCATTCACTGAGCGGAAAAGAGATCAATGAACCAAAACGTAATAAAATAAGGATTCGGTTATAAGAAAAATTTTATTTTTCTATATATCTGAAAAGAAAATTTACAGGCAACAAACAATATTTAAAGAGTAAAAATATTTATTGCGGTTTTTATTCAAACCGTCTAATCTCTTTTGCAAAATCGAATATAAAAATAATAAATTAATCAAAACTTTTTCGCATTAGAAAATTTACAAAATTATGAACTCTAACTAAAATTTTTTCTAGAAAAATTTTTTTTTATTGCAAAAACAATCAATAGATTAACAAATTTGTACAGGTTTCTGCAATAAGAGTTTAGATTATTCGATGTTTTTCGTTCCAGAATCGATTATGACTCTTATTTTTATTGACGACTGAATAATTAAATATATTGTATAAAATTTTAAAATACGTTACGTAAAATTCGTTTTATTATTTACGAAATATATATAAAACAAAGGAAAGAAAAAAATATTTTCGTTTTTTGATTCACGTAAAAACTGATTAATTTGATATCGTTTAATGAATAAAAAATAAAGTAAGAATAATAAGAAGCGCATCGTTAAATATTGATAAAGTTTTCAAGGGAAGTAAGTACATTTTTTACAGATATTTGACTCTTAAATGAAAAAAATATATATTTTTTATGTGTTCAAAATATTTTAAAAAAATTATTAAATTATCTCGAACGGAACAATTCAGTTATTATTTAAAATTTTATTAATTTTTTTTTTTTAATGACATTTGTTTATTAATTTTTTTTAAAATTTGCTAGAGATATTTATTATTATTATTTTTTATTTAAAATTAGTTTAAATTTCTAAATTTCGAAAGAATTATTCTCTTGGGTTAAATTTAGATAACATTAGAATAATTAGTAGCGACGTACGTACAAGTATTAGTCAACAGAGAGAAATAAACATCATCAGATTCTATTCACAAACGTAAAATATCGAACGAAGAAAAAGGACAAAATAATAATAATAATAGCAAAAAAATTAAATAAATATTACAAACGGCTGTGATTTCAGAATTTGTTTTCTAGAATTTTTATGAAATATAATAGCGATGTAACATCGGCCTGTTCTAAGGAGAAACTATCGATCCGCAACCAGCTACACATCTTCCATTTCAATGTCTGCGGATGTAAAGCTACCGATTTTTAACAAAGCTTTAACCAAAATCTTGAATTGAAAATTTCATAACTCGTCCTATAGTCGGATCAGTACGGGAATATATTTATTTGCAGAAAGCTGATGTTAGCGAAGGAGTAACGCTTTTTTTTTTTTCTCCTATATCGGACGCATGCCTAGTTAGCACCAATGTATACGTCTTGCGCTGAGTCTGAGATTAAGTGGTGGAGAGTGGCGGAGTGCCAGTCTCTCTCGACGTTGTAACACGTGTATGTGGGGAGAAGAGGTACTACAATCTAAACTTTCTCCCCGAAGAATAAGATATTTGTGAGAAAAAAAAATAGAAAATCGAATACATCATATCAGACGTCGTTACTCAGTTACCATTCGATTATTGTTTCTCAAGGTAAGTAAACCATTTGTATATACGTTATAATATATGAATATATATCTCCATACGCATTACAAGACTTATTCAGCAAAAAAAAATGACTTTTATGCCAGAAATCACTGAATTTTCGTATTTTTTAACGTACCGCCACATGTTAACGAGAGAATTTTTACATGACGATTAGTGGTTATACTTACAAATTATGGGTTGCAATATCGAATTTTAAGATGGATAATTTTAAATTAAATTATTTTATGGAGACATCTTAAAACTTTTATATTTGTTTCTGTTCGTTTATACTGTATAAAAAAAGAATAAAACGTTTTATAAGAATAAACGGAACTATTAAACAGTAATTACACTCAGCCACACATTTAGGAAAATTTAATTGCGTTCTTTAAAACATTAAATTCGATTAATAATTAATTAACGTATATTTTAAATTTACTCGATTTTAATTAAAATATATTTTGTTTCGGTCAAGTGATTAAATCAAAAAGATAACATTTATTAAATTTAACCGGTGAAGCAATATGAGGGCGTTAACTCTTTTATCAGTTATAGCAGCATCAGATATGCTAATTAAAATTAAATTAAAAAAAAATAATTATAAAGTTATAAAAAGTTAAAAATTAAATTTTTTGTACGTGTAGTATAGAAAATACATCACGTATCTTTATTTGATTATTTTATAAACAGGTTAATATTTTTACGATTTTATTTTTCTCTTGTAGTTAATGAGTTATCGCAGTTCTTTGCTCTTGTAGTCAATCAGTTATACCTTCTCTTTAAATGAGAAGATGAAAACTAAATATATAAAAATGACGTGAAGTAGTAGTCGATGTGACTGATTGGTGTTTTATCAGTAATAAAAAGGAGGAAAAAAAAGAAAAAGATTGAATCGCAGACGGGTTAATCCTATTGTAAGAAGTTTTTATCAGAGTATAAATGAAATTTTCTCAATGAAGTAGAAAAAAAAGTTTAACAAAGAGACAGTTTTACAGACATTTGACATTTGTAATTCAATATTTAACATTGTTATTTTGACAGATTCACATCATCTTGCTTAGGAATTTAGATTCTTTATAAATATATAAATATATTTAGAAGATCTGCATCTAGAGCTCTGCATCCACTACGCTTTTATCCATTAAATCGATTTTAGCCACTTTTCACCTTTGCCGTGGATAGTATACGGTGTAATGTTTAGTTAGAGGTGTAAGGATTACTCTTAGGATCAGTTCAAATCCATTGAAGTTATCGAAGAGCTATGCTCTATTGATATTTAAGAGATGTTCCCCATCCTTAGCTAACAGTTAAGGAATTGTTTCGAATCCCCAAAAATTCTTAATTTCTAAATTTAAATTAATTGAAAGCCGAATATTTTTACTTTCGTGGGTATCGTTTGTATTTAAAAAAAAAACAAATTTATTAATGGAGAAGGTAAATTTTTCTACAAATTTGGAATTTATTTTAAATTACGGAATTTTACGAATGTCATTTAAATGCCAGAAAAATTGGATAAAATGAAATATTTGGTTCTTCTGCAGATATATTTGACAGGAACTTTCCCATTTAATACACGACTATCCGTGAGGCATTCTGTAGAATATATATAAAAAAAATAAAAATAATAAAAATGCCAATAAATTTTAAATTAAAATAAGTTATAAACTTACACTGTTGTCTCGTTGTTATCATTAAAAATAACCTTCTATTCATATTACATTATTCATTTAATCTGTACCACATTATTTTCGGTAAAATGTAAACATTTTTGCTCACAAAGATTTTCTTTAAAAGAAAAAATACACACACATAGGAGAATCACTTCTTCGAGAAGGAAAAATTAACTTTTGCGATAATAAAAAAGAAAAAAATTATTTAGAATATAAAAATAAGCGAAAACAATGCCTGAAGGATATTTTTAAAATCCTACTTAAGTTGATAAATTAGCATAAAAAGCTTTACTTGAATAGAATATTCTAGTCGAAGTGAACTTCTGAATTACGAAGATTATCCGTGATGTATTGACCATCTATTCTTTGTTCTCTTTATACAGATTACTTCCAAAATTAAAAACAATGGTTTAAATTTGTTTAAATTCAAATTTATGTATCATTAATCAGATTGTATGGTGACAACAGATCTGTATAACGTGGACACATATTGGTTTATCGACTATGTTCAACCCTGGTTAGTAAAATATCCAAGATGTCTGAGAGTCATAAATTAGATAATCCTATAAATGATCAAAAAGTAATTTCTTCTGTTAAATATTTATAAAAATAATGATTTCTGAATACGTTGATTGTTACTGTAATTAAATTAACATTTTACTGTTTTAATTAAAATGTTTATAGTATGTTTATGTTATTAACACTCATTTAAAATCGGTATAACTGAATAAAAACAACGGAAAAATATAAGTATTATGAAGTTATAAACTGAATTAAATTATATTTAAATTGTGTGACCCTTTAATATGGTTTGTTTAGATTAATCACGGTATCCAGAGAAAATGATTTACTGCTGCAAGAGAAAGAGAAAAAAGAAATCTGACGTTTAACAAAAAGGAATGACCGTTTTCTAATCTGAAACTAGGAAAAAAAATACAAGATCAATTAATGGCACAAAAACAAAAAAAACAATCAGCGAAAAAATAAAATGCGACTACTTAGCTATACATTTAATTCGTTTTATTGAATCTGTCTTGTTTAAACGAGTTTAAGTTGAATGCAATTAATTTGTATAAAATCGGTATTCAAAGAACTGAACAAATGGTATCATAAAATGACTTTCGGAGTACAAAATACGACTGTAAAGCAACCGTTCGTGTTATTCTGCCAGAGGAGTTTCTCTTTAATAACCTATACCCGCTGATGACACTTACCATTTAATAATTATGAAAAGGGAGACGTCATTACAATGAGAAGGATCACTCATTAAAATGATATAATGATTACGTTTTGGTATTGATTTTCTTACTGATTCATAATCAAAACCAAATTTTCGAAATTCATATAAAACATTCAACAATTTAACAATTGTAGCGATAAAATGCTCTTATTTTTTAATGTTTGATTATAAAACAATTTTTATGGAAGGTTTTAATTTTCAATAATGAAATTTATATGATCGAACAGACAATATTCAGTAGTAGCTTCGGGAGTTGTTATCCAGGTGCTACCGTTATTAGAAGCAACGATGATTAAGTTTATATTGAGCCGATGTAGCAACTTTGATAGCCAATTCCGGTAATAATACAAAAGTTTTCTCATGGTCTCGCCTGATTTCTACTGAAATTGCAGGAAAGTTGTATATTTTTATTTCTTTACTGAAGCGTTTTATTTGTCTTTATGCACTATGGACCACTTTACATATTAAAGAAAATTAGTTTTGCCGTTGTTTATCCTTTTTATACTTAAACTTGCATCAGATCCTAATTTGGAAATCTTTAGAGAACATTTTAGACTGTTTTATTTTTTTGCTATAAACATTTTTGAAACGTAAAGAATTCGATAATTTTATTTAATATTTTCTCATGTTGTGGAATTTTACATTAGTCATTAGATATGATTGTGAGAATCTCTTTTTAATTACATTTACATGTTTTATTTAGATCAAAAATGTGCTGTAAAGTTTAAAATTCCATCGAAATTAAAAATTAATCTCTAGAAAACATTATCAACAATAAAAACTAATAAGAATGCTTTAATTTCCTGCAACGCTTTGTTATTATCTTCATTTTATAGTGATCTATGTGCTTCCTTGAGATTTTAAAGAAAAATATAATCGTGGATTAAATAATTTTAGATTATTTTATATTAATCCACGAATTTACTTCAGATTTTAATGGAAAATAATAACAGGTTAAGCAATTTTAAATTATTTTTAATTGCCGAAGTTCCATCTTGGTGAAAATCATTCTCGTGTCTGTGTTGAGTATTGCTACTTTATGATAGAACTTATTGCTATGTAAGTTACTGTATTATGTAAATTTTAATTCGTGAAGAAAAATATAAATATTTTCATGAAGAAATAGTTACAATCAGCAGCCACAACACGTTGTAGAAAAATAAGAAACCATCATCCAAAATGCTAGTATTGTCGCCCTATTTCTGTTAATGAGTTTTTCGTATTTCTAAAATCGTTTCTGCCACATTTCGCACTTTCGTAAAATACTTTCACAGAAATGTATTTTATTTCGGTTTTCGTCTACTTTCGAAATAAAACTTTATGAGTTTTTCTTTTCTTGTAGAAAAACTTTTTTTATTTTTTATTTTTTAGAATTTCCGAAATAGAGTAATATATATATACAGTATATATGTAACACGGAAACAATATAGTTTAAATTGCTTTTCGGAAGCAAAATATCGGTATAATAAAATTTTCACGAATTAATTATTCAAAAGTTGTATGCGTATGTTCGATAAGGATATCTCAAAAATTTTATATTAAGAAAAAGCAAAAATATGCGGCTGATATTATAATATTGTTTTCACAATTATTGTCAACTCAAATTTATGAAGTAAATCGTTGAAGATAAAGGAAATTCCTTGTCATTTTCGATTAGTTACATACTTTTTTCCTTTTCTTTTAAATTGATTTTCCATAAATCAATTCAAGCAGAAGAAATTCTTTTCAAGAAGATTGTCAACTTCTAATTTCAATTCATATTTTTGTAATTTTCCTTCATAATATTTGAAGACTTCGTGACTTTACTGATAACAAAGAACATCACAGAAAAAAAAAAGTCTTTTCTGAGTCTCAATTTTTATCTTATTTTGTTTTATTGGTTTAGAATACAGAAACCTTTAAATTATTGCTTTCTTTCATTCCTTTCTTTGTTTATAAAATAAACATAGAAAGGAATTTTTTTTTTTCTCTTCTTCTCCTTACGGTTACTTACTGTTGATATTTTTAAAGAATTGGAAAATGGACTTTAACTATTCCAAATGCTATTAAGTTAATTATATGCTAAACATATCTTTACTGAGAATTAATATTTATTATTATTAAGATTTCGGAAATCTTAATTTACAAGTGATATGGTGATGATTCACGATTGTTATGTTATCCGTCGTAATCATTAATATTATTACTTTGTCCTTAAAGCTATAATCTAAATTCGAAACGACTTTATGTCTTTCAAAACTGAATAACATTTATACAAATATCCGATAACAGTATTATAATTTGACAATATTATTTCGACGATGATGATGAATAATGGCGTCGTTAATTCGGAAAACTGATTATTATTATTATTTTAATTTGTAGACATATATATTAATTTGAAGAATAAAATTTATTTAATTTCGTCCTAAACAATCAAAAAAAAGTTTAAGGTTGTCTAGACAAACAATGTGCTTTGTAGAAAAGTTTCTTCGAGTTGGACAAGCCGATTAAATACGATTAAGGTTTGCAGGTCTCTCGCAAGAATTTATTCTCGAAAAAATAAAAATAAAAAAGAAAAACAATTTGTGCTATTTGTAAGAAGATTTGAGCAATTAGATTTCTTTTTCTTAATAAAAAATTAACATTAAAAACATTTAAATATCTCCATTATTTGATATGATGAGTGATGGAATTTCTATAAATGTCACGTAGTTAGTTTCTAAAAGAAAACATGTACAAAATTTGGATCGAAAATAATTTTTTCCCTGAAAATCTAACTTAATATAACATGCATAAATACATAAAATATTGTGATCCTCAGTATATCTTCGCTTCTCGATACAAAATTAAAGAAAAAATTTTATGCCATAAAATAATTTATAGCATATTTCTTGGCATTTTATTATTTTTTTAGAATGAATTATTATTTTTTTATGCAACTGGAAACTCTAAAAATAATGCGATAGATGAAGCTGAACCGTATATATTATTATATTCCAAATTTAAATAAACATCGAGTGGCAGACTCTCCTAAAATTATTTTGAGTAACGTTATTAGTTATCTAAATGGGAAGATCTTTCTGCTCTACAAAATTCAAACTTCCATCCTTGATTTTCGAAAATTCTGTGGAACTCTTTACTACTGCTATCTTTGTTGTAATGTTGGTTACAACCAAAAACATCTAATTACGCATTTCTTCGTCATATTGAAAAGTTTGGAAATTAAATCCAGGATCTATTCAAAATTGTTTGAATAGATCTTGGCTTTAGTTAGTGGAATTAAATATTTCCAATTTAATATTATCCGTTTTTATTCTAACTGCAAGCCATAAAATTAGAATTCCAGAAAATATCTTGTATTAAATTATGCAGATTTTTCAAAAACTATTTTTATGTGTCAATAATTTGTATCACATCCACTAATATTGTACTCCCTCTCCTCTACAGGGAATTCCCATAATAATCTAAATAAGCATTATATTATTATTATTATTATTATTAAAATAAATATTTTTTTTAATCTCGTAGCAAAACATGTTCGTTAAATTAAGTAATAATATAAAATTCCACTTTTATCAATTAAAAATTCTTAATTATATTATGTCATGTAAATTATTTTAAGAAACAAAATTAAATATTTAAAACAATTTATTTAGTAAAATTATGTGACCGTAATGTTTTTGTAAATTAAAAATGTGCATTAGTTTATTCTTGTAACTTAAATAATAAAATGACTTTATATCTCCATTAACTCATTGTTTCGGAATCTACGAACTTTTCGATATTATTAACTGTAGTAATATTAAAAACATAATTAAAATTCTAAGTTATCTATAAACATGGCTGCTTCCGGATGGCATATGTTAAATTTTAAATAAATTTTTTTATTAAGCTGTATGTATCAACTAATAAAACATTTTATTTTGTTTAATTATTTTATTTTAAATGAATTTAAATAATTAAATATAAAAATATTGTTCAATTTGTATCCGTACATAATGTGTCCGTATGTTAATGCTGTCATTGAAGAAAATATACTTTAAGCAAAATTATTAACTTAAATTATTGGTATTAAATATTAAATTAACTTTAATTTCAAATATTTTGTTTTAAAAATCCTATTTAAGAATTTCAGTATCCGGATTGCGATTTATTATCAGAAAATTGCAAAATTTTTGTGTTTTCAGTTTCATAAATGTTTTAGATTCCAAGATAACAGTTTTCTTTTTTAATTAAATTTTTATATGAACTGATAACAAAACCTGTATGGCTTCGTAAATCTTTTTCCTCCCTGCTTTGAACAAATGGTCGTTTATATTTACAGTTTTTACAGTCTAATGAATTTCTTCAAAAAATATTTCCAAGTATTAAATAGTTTAAACGTTCAACAAATATTTTTCAACTTGTATGATTTTTAATAATTCATTTTAAACTTATTTTTCGAAAGAAAATGATGCTAATAATAAGAACACCAAGCTGCTATCTGAGTGTTTCCGCTAATAATACTTGCCTTAATAGATAAATTTCCATAAAATTTGTGGGGATTTTCTGCCATTAAAAATACCTTCTATACGGCCTCTTATCCATTCACAAATAGATATATCTCCTAAACTATTTACTGGATTTTTATGAAATCTTTCAGAAAAAGTCGTTGAAGATGATCCTGATAACATATCAATTAGCATTTTATATCCAACCTGTTAAAAATATGTGCAAACTTTCCTAATAACTTCTGAATTATTTGTTGGATTTTCATAAAATTCGGCAGGATAAGTAGATCATTAAAGTAGAATTTTAAGCAGATTACTTAAACTAGTAAATTCAGCTATTTAAAAATGGCGGACATTTAAACTTACAAGATCTATCTGTAATAACTATAGAACTATCTTACAGATCTTTATGACATTCAGCATATAAATTGTGTCATTGAAGATGGTTCTGACAACATATATATTAATTAATAATGTTTCTTTTTTCATTTCAACGTAAAGGTCAAGTAAGAGATTAGTTCTTTCATACTGATTACTCTCTTCTGTAATGATTATTCTAGATTACAATATAGAGAAATTATCACTTCGTTTCTCTATACTGGAATCATTACAGTTAGAGATCTATAGTAGAAGAACTGAATCTTCTACTATTAGGTCATCCCAAAATAAATCGCTTAGCATTAATTTTTGAAAGGATATAAAAGATAAATCACTTGTTAATTTAATTAAGTATATAGTTTATTTAAATCAATATCACTTCTTCAATGTTATAAACGATTAAAATTCATGTTTAAACAAGATGAGACACGTTTGAACAAGTATAGTGTAAAAAACGACATTTTTTTGGGATGACCTGATAGAGTAGAGAATAATATTGAGTCTTATACTATAATAGAGATTATAGTACAAGAACTGTAGTCTTATGAAAGCTCTATAATTTTGAAATGCTATATATCTTTCATATATATTTAATTTATTTTATTTTATAGAAACATATTTTAAAATAAACATAAGTTAATTAAAATGTTAAAAAACTATTCCACGAGTAATGCAAAGATTTCTGAGAAAACTCTGAATTTGTTTTAAACTCATTGACATATTAATGATTTGCATATTTTTTAATATTTATCTTGACTTTTGTACATCGGTAATTAACTTCGAGCTAATTGTTTTTGTTTCATTAATTATTTGCAAATTAGGAAATGATAATTGTGATCTTCATTAAATATTTATGAAAAATATGTGATTCCGAATCAAAGAAAATTTCGAAAAATAAAAATGGAGAGAAAAAATAAAAAAAAAAGCTAAAAGTATTGTATCAGAACTACAAAACACAGAATCTAAAATCACATTACAGAACTTTCAAAACGCTTTTTTGTTCAGAACGTATTTTTATTGGGATATAAAGTATTTTTGGTAAAAGTACATTTGCCGTAGGTGTAAAGATTGGAGTGAATGTCCCTTCTTATACTTTAGAAGGATTTCTTTAGAAAGGTGGAAATGGACTCGCAGAAAAAAAGCAAACAATGCTATTTATTGAAATATTGCAATATATTATTTTTTGTTTTATTTGGAATTTAAGTCTTATTTATTCTGCGACACTTCTGAATAGAAAGATTTGCGCTCTTCATACTCATTACCCAATGTACTGTTTGTTAATGCGTATAATGTTTGGTAGGATTATTGCGATTTTCTATAAAATATTATTTTATGTCATCGTGAAAATCTTCCTGATTGTTTTTCTTCATCCTTTTTTGAGTGTTTTCTGTTCATATTTTAATTCTCGCAAAGATGAAGACAATAAGTCAGAAATAATCTTCCAATTTACAAAGTTAATCTTCGAATTTATTTTAGATTTTAAATACAAAAAGTGACTGAAGGAGAATTGAAATTTATCTATATTATTGTATATTATAAAATATTCCCGAGTATTTTATACTATCGTAATATTTTGTCACCAAAGTATAACTTATGTGAACATAAATCGTGTAGTTCACATAATATCTTTCGATGCTTTGTAAGGAAAATCTTATAGAATTTATCAATACATCTACACGACATTGATTAAATCAAATTTTAAAGGATAAATTTTTATTAGGTGATACTTTCGAGGGTTTTAATACGAGAATATATACTAAAATATTTTTTTCACGTAAAAAAAATCTCGATAGGAAGATGAAAACTTCTTTTACACTGGAAAAAATACTGATGGGATTCAAAAGATATGTGATAACGTGTAATATTACACACTAGAGTGGGTTTATAAAATTTAAACGACATCTTTGTGGGTGTTAATCCTAACCTTTTATTTTTTTTTCTTATTTTTACATTTTTAACCTTATTTCAGAAAGAAGGTGAATTATAATGTTGCCATACTGTCTATCTTTAACCATTAATAACTTTTGAAGTAATTATTAACCATTCATGGTGTTTGATAGTGATGTTTTGCTATCAAAAATAATCACAAAATCATATTGTTTAACTCTCGAGTTTCAATTATTTAAGAATGGAAGACATTCAAATTTCTGAAAGCTTTCCTAACACATCCTAAACTGGTCAATGAATTTTCGCAAAATTTATTAGAAAAATCGAGTAAATTGAAGATAATCTCGATGAAATATCGATTAATCCTTTTTGTTCAGCTATTTAAAAATGGCGGACGTTCAAAGTTTGGAAGAATTCTCCTTAATAATAATTAAACTGTTTAATTGATTTTTATGAAATTCAGAAATATGATCACATCGTTATAGTCAATTTTTATGATTTATGAATTAATTCTATAGATTTATCCGTTTAAAAATGAGCGACGTTCAAACATATGTGGTTTATACATGATTATTAGTGCCTATTTAATAGAATTTCATTACATTTAAAACAGGAATTAAATTCTTAAGTTGATTTTTATAGCATTTATTATAATTCCTTATCTTTAATCATTCAAAAATACAGGACACATTCGAAGAAAGTCAATTAGTTTTTTCCAGAACTGCTTGTTTGATGAAATATTTTTATCACGCCAACAAGCAGTTATTAAATAATATTTTCGGGGAAATATTCCATAGAAAAATATGTATTAGTTTGTAAATAAAAAATAATAGAAAACAGTAATCATTCCACGACCTTTGCCTTTAGTAACAGTTCCTAAATGGGAAAGGTCTGCACAAAGATTACCGAAGAAAATGAGATTTGCATCTATTTTCTCGGCATAGAAGACATGCCCAACTAGACAACTAGCTTCTGCTTCAATCTGTTGCCACAAGAATTAAGTTATCATCTTCCGCAATAGGAAATCGACTTTTAGAGGTTAATCTTCTCAAAGAGATTTCTGTATTGTGAGTAGTCACTAGACGTTTAATGAAATATTTCCGTTTATCTCTATCATTTAGAAAGGTATCTTAATATAATTTTGCTCTCAATAACAGATCGGCAATTACGCTTTTGCTAGTATAGATTGAACATCGACGAATTGTATAGATTGAACATCGACGTATCTTCATGATCAGGTAACTAAACATCCATCATCCAATATGAATCAAAAATATTTTTTCCTTTTTTATTTTTGTAAACTCTGCAATGTTTGAAAATTGAACTGTAACTGATAACCAGACAAATAACTGAAACTTATCTTTGATTTATTTTTAGGAATGATGCTTGTAAATTTTTTCTTGATTATTTTTGTTTGCTTTTCGAGAAAGATAATGCAGCTGATGTCAGATTATCGGCAACTATTTACAACTGGATAATATTTCACGATTGAAATGATTGCTTTGTTTCTCGGATTTATATCCAATCAACAAATTTCTCATCTCAAGAGAAAGTTTCTATTTTCAAATCCCTTTTCATGATTTTCTTCGCACTAAAACCCACTCTAGGGAGAAAGTAGAATCTTACTAAACCAAAAAAACATTTTCATTTATTGCAGAAAACATCGTTTCACTACCTGTTTAGAACATTATAAACTTTTATATTCTTAGTAGTTTGTAAAAATTTTTATTTTTTTAATTTTATCTTTCTTTATATCGTCTCTGTCTTAATTGCAAATTTTTTCATATTTTTAAAACTCTTGTTAGGCCTATATTTGGAAACAATTTAAACCGAATCATTATTTTCTTAAAAAAATAAAATTATTAAAAAATATATCGTGTTCTTTTAACAACTTCATCACATTATTAACGGAAGAAGAAAATAATTTTTCCTACTTTTACTATATAAAAATAATGATTTCAGACACTTCAGGAGTAAGAAAAACAACTCTCTGTGATCCTTTTACTAATAATTGCTATTTATAAGAGATGAGAGCATCAATTTTTTGTGATCATTATGCAGTAATTATGGTATTTTATCCTCAATTTATAAAATTACATCATTATAGATAAACAACGAATCATTTAGCAACACTTGATATGCAACAGAATGAACGACTAAAAGTGCGACACCATTAATCTTTCTAGTAAAACTAAACTAACATTTCTTATTTATGATAAAAATACAAAGAAAATTTTTACGAATATTCACAATTTATCCGCTTTTAGATACACGAAGCAAAAAATGCGAGTGCAGTTGCACTGACGGATTTCTTTCTGGTCCAGTCGAATATAACGGTGTCTGCAACATACTTTTGACATATATTGAAATTCAAACTGGTATTCCGAATTTCACGGCGAGATTGATCGCAATAAAGTAAATATTGACAGATATTTGTAAGAAAATTTTACAAATTTTAATATAATTTGTCAAGATTGTGTTCCTTCTTTTCTCTCGCCTGCAAAGCAAACAACAGCGAGAGAGAATCGTGCGACGAATATTATTAGTTAATTATTTAAGAAATAAAAAAATTTTTAATCTAAAAATTTCCTATGTTTTTTTTCACTTCATATTAACGAAACTAAATTACTTAAAAATATTCGAGCATGTATATAGTTGTACAGAGTTTATACAAAATTCCGCGCATTCTCGAATTATAAAATAACAAAAATATGTTTAAACGACGAATATAAAAGTTGTATTAATTTTTAAATAAAATTCTACGCGAAAATTTTCGTCGTATATTTTATTGTTAGACTTGTATATGAACTAAGATGATATAATTTTATCGGATTGTTTCACAACAAGTGAAGCGATGGAAACGTGGTGAAAAAAGAAAGAGAGAATCCAGAAAAGTTCAATAAAGAGAAACTATTAGAAGATTCATTAACTGCAGAAATAACATGTGCTGTAGTAGAAACAAAGAAAAATTCACTTTGAAGAAGAAAAATCGGTCTAACAAAAGAACTAATCTTGTCATTTCCCAATGAAGCATATCTGGATTATCGTTTTGAAGATAACGAAATTTATTGACTTTAATAATACATAAAAGTTGTGATATATATCGGAATCTTTTATTTTTTTTTAATCAGAAATGGAGATTAACTTTTTTTAATGCTATCAAAATTAAGAAAGTTTGAAGCGATTCCCGAATGACTCAGTTATGCAATATAGGACCAATTACCAATCTGAAACACGTAAAAAGTCATAATTCTAAGAAAATGAAAGGAACAATAGTAAATTCGCAAATTTTAGAAAGAAATTTTTATTTATTTCTCTTACTTTTTACATATTTGTGATTATTCTCGTTAATTTTCTTGAACGACCGTTTCTCCTAGATAGTTTAGATTTAACGATTATTTTCTTCTTACATAATCTAAATAAATTTTTATTTACGATTATTTAATAATTTTAGTCTCAAATAATAACTTTTCCATCATTTTAATGTACAAATTAACTTCTATATTTAATGAAGATACCAAACAGAGATAATGCAGCTACGAGTTTTAAGATATATATCTCTCACTCTCTTCCTTTTCTCTGTTTACCAATTTAACTAATTTTAATTAATTAATTAAGTTATATTAAGTATCTCTTTAGAATTCTAATTAAAATTTAAATGAAATAATTACAATTTTACACAAAAGTGATTTTTTAAAAAAATAATTAGGTATATTACTACCCAATTTTTTTTCATTGTTTTCTTCCGAACGAATTGACGTCCTTTAGAAAATAGCAACAAAACCAAGCAAAATCCAATTTCGTCAAGCAGATTCATAATGGTAATATTAATAGGAACAAGTAAAAATATTCTTTGTTTGTGACAAGTTATTATAAAAAAAAAGAGAAACTATTTTTATAGGAAAGACTCGATAACATTCTATTCATTTCCACTTTCAATTTTCTCGATATCTTTTTAATTCGTTTAGAAAAATCGATCAATTTTCTTAGAAGATAAGAATTTTCTCCTCATCTTTTTTTTCCCTCTCTCTCTCTTTGCTTGAACCGCACTCCTTGTAGTAAATATCTTCGGTCATAACTTCAATATCCTTAATAAAGTCTTTGTATTATAACTGATTTCCGACATTGGTTTCGAGATAATTACGTTTAACATACTTGAATCGATAATTAAACAGCAAACATTTTTTATTTTTATAGTTTTTAACTCCATACAAAAATGCATTCGTAATTTTACCATATTCTAATTCTTAATCTCTGTAAAAATAAAGTGTTTTTATCACTAATTTTTTAAGCGATTATTTGTCTTTTATTATTATTATTAAAAAATAAAATGTCGAGTAAAAAAAACAATAACTATAAAACTTTAAAAAAGTCAATGCGGTGTTTTAATCTTGTTAAGGATTAAAATAAACCAATTTCCATTTTTTATTTTCTCTGGAAAACAATTTATAATTTCGAGTTTAACGCAGTAAAGAGTGAAAATAAATATAATGAAGGATGAAATAATGTGAAAAAATGTATTTAATGCTTAGAGTCGAGCAAGTGAATATACCTGAAAAGTAATTACATTTTTTTTTATTATTATTATTATTTAAAGCTGTCGTCGAGTAATATACTTTTATTGATGCATTATTGATGCTAAAATCAGTAAAAGCTGGAAATCCGATTAAGATTAACAGATTTAAGTTCATTTTTAAAATATGCCAAAAAGTGAGCAAAGCAGAAGCAGCGAATGTTTAAGAGGAAAAGAGGAAAAAAAAAAAATCTTTACTCTTCTATAATGAATTTCCTGATTACTTACTTTTCCCAATTAAAATTTCTTTTATGTCCTCGTTAGTAAACCGAGTGATTTTTGAAATTTTAATTATCTTATAATATGTTGTATTAAAA
This sequence comes from Androctonus mauritanicus, assembly GCA_011317285.2. Taxonomy (NCBI): domain Eukaryota; kingdom Metazoa; phylum Arthropoda; class Arachnida; order Scorpiones; family Buthidae; genus Androctonus; species Androctonus mauritanicus. The sequence goes on from WUQG02205419.1 coordinate 38,834, forward strand.
ATTTTTTTCTTCTTTTTCTTCTTCTTCAAAGACTTGATTAAAACTATAAAACTGAAAAGTACCATTTAGTTATTTAATTATAATATTCGTTTAGAGAGTTAAGCAAGTTTTAAAGATTTTTTCTTTTTTTTTTAAACTTTACGAAGTTAAAGAATTTTTTTGGGGTCTAAAAATAAATTTTCGTGTGTGTATGAGGGAGAAAACCGAAACGTGGAATCACTACAAATTCCATCACGTTCGGTAAGAGAACCTTCCATATCTTCTCTTTCGCCCGACAGATATTTTATATTTTTAAAAGTAATCGATCATGCAATATTGAATATCGATACGCGGAATCTATCCGGAGATGTTCGAATGCAATATCTAAATCGCAGATCTAGAAATCGGTTCGAATGTAACGGAGTGAATGAAAAAAAAATCGGAATTTTTCTTCATAAAATTTGATACTCACTGTCAAAAATGAAAAGAAGTTATACCAGCGTATATAATTTTGCTATTAGAAGATTGAGTGGATATCTAAGCTTTTAATCGGTTAACGTAATCGAATTTATAAACTTAATTTTCGGATTTGCGAAATTATATCCAGAAGGAAAATGATATTTATAACAGAGATAAACAACATTTAATTACAAAGAGCGCAAACTATATAATTACATCGCGCGATTATTTGGCATTATTCGATTTCAATCATTAATTTTTATAATTATATACCAACTTATAATCGTAATTGATACAAACCGCCATATTTTTTTTTATGTTTTTATCTCGTAAATTATCCGCATTATCTACGTTATTATTATGCTTCGTACTTTAACGACTTCAACCGATTTAGAATAAATATCTAATGGAGAAAGAGAGAGAGAGTGAGAAAGATAGAAAGTTTTCATTCAGAACGAAAACGCTTAATGACATTATACCAAATATAGGACAACGTAATTAAGAGAGAATCTTTGCAAGTCTTTCACACAAGTTTGGAGGTGTAAAGATGCAAAAGACGAGAACACAAAAGCATCCGTATATCATTTAGACTTCGATGTATCGAGTGAAGACAGAGAGAATATCAATAGAAATAAATCTGGAAATGGTTAATTGCCAATCTAATTAGAGTCTGAACTAAATTTGGGAAAATTTATTAATGGAGTTGTTCGGAGAACAGATAAATTTATCGGATATTCTAACTATTATGACCAATTACAGTTTTTTAATTGATCGAATGATAAGAATATCAATTATGGGTAACTGATATGAGAAAAATGTAATTAAGAGAATTCATGAATCAAAACACGTTCCAAACTGCCTTATTTCACCATGAATAAATGGATGTCTATTCCCTGAACGTTTTTCATCTTGCTTATTCTGTTTTCACATTACCAGTGATAGCACTATTTGTCTTTGTCATCTAAGAATGATAAAACGAGACGAAGACAGTTTTGTCGTCATTGCTAAAGTTTTCCTATCACAAAACAATGAAGTAAATTTGAATTATAATTCTATATATATATATACATACATGTCATTTTTTAAAGAGAGATAGGTAACCAAAACGCAAAAATAACTTTTTACATTAAATGTTTGCTACCTTGTAACGAGTTTAAACTCGATTATTCTTAAAAATAATGGAAAAAATATTTACTATTTTATAAAAATATCATTGTTGACAAATTAAGTTAACTATATTTTCTCCTTTCACTGAATGATAACCAAGAGAATGTAACTAAATTAACAGTTTTATGACTTTAGTAGAGTTTGCTTAGAATTTTATCCAGAAATTCTTAATTCATTCAGAATATCAGTGTAAACAAATATATCTAATTTATTCAGTTATTTAATTCAATTTTTCTTTTAAAAAATTAATTTAAGCATTCGCTAAAATAAATAAGTAAGAATTTGACAGAATTTAATACCGCAAACATCTTAGAAAGTTAACGATTTTTTTTTTTTTTTTTTTTAGTTCTCCTTTATCAACATTTTTATCTATTAAAACTTGGAAAAGTTGATCTTTTAGACTAAGAAATGCTAACTTTTGAATCAATACTTTTGATATTTTTGCTGTCTTGGTGGACATTTCGAAATGAAAACAAGTAATCATCTCATTTATATTCAATCCAAAATGAATGTACGTTTCTCGAGATGTTGATAAACTGCAACATAATTTAATGTTCAAAGTTTTATATTTTATTCCTCTCTGTGATATGCATTAATAAATAGTTCGATTTATTTTTAATCGAAAAATAAAAAATAATTTCCACTTTTAATCAATGTATTATTTTATTAAAAGGAAGAAAAAAGGTATTAAGTTCGTCACATACTTCGCGATTTAATAGAATAATTCTTTTGTCATTTTGTAAAGGAATTAAAACATAACCAAGTAAAGCAGAGTAATTTTCAGTTCTTTATTGTATAGAGTAATAAGATGATTATAGTTTTTTACTCGGTTGGGCTGTAAAGAGAATTCAAGAGATAGCTTTATCCTTTTGGCGAGACAGCTGTTAGACGAACATTCCGATTAAATTTCCAGGCTGGCTCTTATTGAAAGAGATGGCAGAAATGTTGTTCTAAAGGAGATCTTAACGTTTCGAACCGAACATCACCAGTATTCTCAATGTTTATTTATCTACCATTTAAGAAGGATCGATAAAATAGCCGATTTTTAACACGTTAGAAAAGTCGAACTTTTCTCCATAGAAATCGTCTACTTTGTCCATAAAATGGTTACTTATCCAATAATTTTGTTTGATAAAAATCAAAAGTAACAGAATGGCATTTAATGGTGAATAATTTCGAAAAAAACAAGAAATTAATTAAAGTAATCGATGCTTTAAAGTAAATGTTTGCAGAATTTTTATTCGATATTCATTTTGTGTAATTTTTTTTTTTAATTGATGAAAATTCAGTATTCTTGTAGAAATTTTCTGCGTCGTTGCATCTCTAATCTATACAGTCGAGCAGTTTCGTCTTCCTCGATATAAGTTAATCATCAGAATTTCTGATTAGTTAAGATAAAAAATAAAAAATAGAATTAAAAAAAACTAAACTGTTGAACAAGATCATAAAAGTATTAAAAAAACGCTATTTCTTTTTATCTTGTATCGAATCACATACTTCACATGATGCAATGATACAAGATAATTTCTTTTTATTAATATCGCATACAAACTGTTGCAATATTTCCTCTTTTTTGATATTATGCAATAAACTGTACAATTTTCTACTTAATTTTTTTATTTGTTGTCATTTTTTTATTATTATTTTTCATTTTTAAATGATAAGTCAAGCAGAAAAATATTAATTTAAAGGAAAAAATTATTAATTTCTCGACAGCAATTTAATTTTTGTATTGAAATTTTTTATTATGTCAGTATTATAAAAAAATTTCCTAATTTTATACATAAAATATATTTTATTAGCATTCTAATACATTAATTTTTGATTTCTCATATTGCAGAGTATAAAAAAATTAAGAAAAAGTGTATAGCAGGCAGTGACTGTGTAACTGTAAACATACCTTAGATGACATCAAAAATTCAACAGAATCGGTTTATATATGAAATGGCCACGCGTGATCTAAAGAAATATACGCTGCATTATTTTTAAAGACAGTAGAGAAAAAAAACTAAGTCGCATTCCTTATTTTTAACTCCGCTATCTCGAAAAAGGAAAGTATTCTAAGATCTCGTAAATCTTCAACTTGTACCTGCGCTGGCCAAAACTGATGCGGAAGAGTAAAGTTATCAATTAAATGCATATTTATATATATATATAAAGCCTCTCTCTAGTTGTAAAAATATGACTAAAGTTATACAAAAGTGCGAGTATCTTGTTCTTTACGATGCATGAATGGAATGAATGTCAGAGAATTTAGTAAAAGATTGAATCCGTTTATGTAATATTTTTAAAAAATATTCTTGAAACTTTCGCTTTATTATATACCAATTTAAGTAAAAGCATTGCATAAAATATTATTTTACTTTTTTTTTACTCGAAAATAAACAAGCTAAATAAGTCGAGTATAAAAGTAAACAAGATTCCATATTCGCTACTTTGCAGAACGAAAGCAATGAATATTTTACGATTTAAATAGAATTGATTTATATTTTTTTATGATTAATTTAAAAAAAAGTTTAGTAGAATTTTAAATCAAAACAATTTTAATAGAAAAATATTGATCTGATGGAAGGTAGAAAAGAAGAAAAAAAAAGAAAAAAGTATTGTCATCTTTAGTTACGATAGCAGTTTTTTTGACAGTTCGGTCTATTCTGTATCCACTAATCCCAAGACAGTATAGAGTTTATTTCTCGAATGTTCCTGTTCCAGAAAATAAAACTTGCTTTGAGATTAACAGAAATATATTTTTGCTTCTACTATATTTGTTCTTTAGCTATACGAAAAAATTACGCAAGAGTTGCAAATTATTTTACGCTGATAACCAAGGAAGATTTTCCAACTGTAGGTTTTCGAAAATTCAAAATTTTCTCTCTGTAAATTCGATCAAAGTAAAATTATCGATCGTTAATCAATCTACGCGTACTGACATCTCATATCGGTTTAAGAATTTCAATAATCTGCATTAATAAAGTCGAAAGCGTCAGAAAGCATTATATTCTAACGAAGAGTTGTTATTCAAATTGGAATTTTCTTTTGTGAACGCTTTTGTAAAAGTTAAAAGCCAACTAATTTAAATTAGTCGAATCATGTATTTTCAAGTGTTACTTGAATAGCAGAATAATTACCACTTTGTTACAACAGTGTTGTTCAAGAATAGGGATATACAACTTTCAAATAACGTTGGTGTTGGAGTGGCTTTGTAAGAATAATTCAACTTAAAAGTATTGATTTATAAAATACCACATTTTACACTTCTAATGTTAATTTAATTAAGAATTAATTGTAATTAATAAAACTATTGCAATATAAAATAAAATTCCTTCCTTTCTTTTTTATAATTTAATAAATTATATTATTTATGCATTCATAAAGAATTATTTAAATTGTGTAGAGTCCTTTTTTCGGGTTGTTTTATGAGAATGTTTTCATGTTTCTAAAACGATAATTTTTCAGGAGTTTACTAAAATTTCAATACTCATTGAAGTCGGCATTGAAAAAAACAAGAAGAAGAATAGAAGAAACCTTAGAATTCAATTATCTAAACTATACGAGTTAACACATATGAAAACCTATCTGAATCTTCAAATGTCTTTTCCAAGCTATTTCCATTCTTTCCATGAACGATTATAGGTGTCTTTACAGTATGGCTCTCATTTCTCGTAATTTTCAGTAATAGAACAGAAATCTATTTTCCAGAAATATTTCCTGAATCATTCCTCTAGAATTACAATTTTTAACATTTTTACATTATTAAATTTAACAACTTACAGCTTTCTAATCGTGTTCAAGTTAAAACAACTATTTTTTAATCGATGAAAAATTAATTTCTTGTTGATATATAGCTTTTTGAGGTTATTTGACTAGCTAATTCTTAAATTCATATATTCGCTCTGTGCAATGTTTGTCCACATGATATCTCGAGAACCAAAATTCGTAGAGTAATTAAATTTTGAATGCTCATTCCTTATTATCTGAGATACACATGCATTGATTTTGATGGTCCTAGGAGATTCCATTATAGGATTGCAACCTTAACATATTAAAATTATTGTGCATAAATGATATCACAGCCATTTGAAAGGATTATACTGTAGATATAGTTTAGTATTTCTGTCTACCTGACTTTCAGACTTCATTGCAAAATATCTGATGAATAAAATTTTGCAGAGTATTCAAATTTTAGAAGACTGTTCTCTTTTATCTAAGCAATGCGATAACAAACGTTGAAGTATCCAAATGACCACATTAAAAATTGGTGACTATTATGAATTTTAGATAATTATATACAACTATTGTTGCGAACATTATATTTATTTTGATTTTTCTCTAAATAAAAAATAGTTATAATAGTAAAAGTTATAATTTTTACGATTTTTTTCAATAATTTTGTAAGCATTCACTGTGTAATTAATGCCTACAAAACTTGCTAGTTGAATAAAATAAGAAATAAAATTTCATTTGTATTACTCAATGGAATTAGAAAATTTTGTTAAATAATCTAAAATTTAGATGACTTTTTTAAATATTTGAATTGTTGTATTTTTAGAAATTAGATCACGTCTAAAACTCTTGAGATCGATTACTTGCAAGTTTTTGTAACGAGATGCATACTAGTTTCTCTCATTTCTACCATAGATATCTGGTAAATGTATTAAGAGTTTAAATGCGATTTGATAGATTTAGATTTACGGATTGCTAAAAATCAAACCAAACTAGGAATTACAGTGTGTTTCAAAATATTAGAAAACTGGGAAATCTGTCATGCAGAATAAAATATCCACTGAGAAAGATACTATTAATACTGCATAGTAGAAAGAGGGTCTTATAATGAAATATTTTGATCCAAACAGAATTTCAGCCAATTTAAAATGTATAACGTAAGTTTCGTTTCGCTGAAGGCAAAAAATAGAAGATATTGTAGATCTGATAAGTATCAGAGTATCAGAAAACAAAAGGCATAAATTTTAAATTGGTAACAATTCTCAAAATTGTCTTTAGATCAAAATTTATCATTAGAATTTTTGATAGGATCACTATATTCTTCCAGAGTATGAAACTGGAAAATATTTTTTATCTATAATGCCTATAACAGACTGAATGTTAGGAGTACGGTGTTTTCAGATTACAGATAGCGAATCCAATAATAAACAAATTTATTGAAAATTCTAGGATATATGCAGATTTAAATCCGTATTTTAAAGTTTGAATTAAACTTAAAAATTGTAGTATACTTTTCCACGACATCTAATTTGTTTCGTGAAGCAAATGCTTACAGTTTTCCAATTTCTTCAGCCGTAAGCAAACCGAACTTTTATTCTTTTTTTTAATAAGCAAATAAAAGAAAAAAATCAACAGTTCCTGTCACCAAAATTATCATTTCTTTGATATGTGAGTTTATTATATCCAATCAAAGTTTTGAATGTTTATAATCTGTTGTATTTCAATCATAATAATGAATAATAATGAATAGGCGGAAAAAAATTCATTGAATAAAACAAGCTAAGCAAGCAAAAAAAAAGTCAAAAGGATTACACTAAAGTCTGTATATAAAGTGGAAAATTTATAATGCTTGATTTTAAAATAATGAGGATTAATGTCAATAAAAATTATTATACAGTTTACAGAGGATATTAATTTATGATGATAACTTCTGTAGAGTGGTAATTAATGGAAAAAGTGGTTTCGTGACGGAAAAAAAGAGTTAATTTTTTTTCTGAGTTAATTCCGCATCTTGTCTCGATGCATGAAAAATACCTGATTTCTTGACACGTTCACGTTTTTCATATTAAATAAAAATAGGCGTTATTTTTTTCATCGAAATTTTTGCTAATATATAGTTATGTGAAAAAATATAAAATAGCATTAACGTAAATCATTTTGAAGTAAAAACATAAAGGGCATCCTTTTCTGTATTAATAAATTAATTCACGGAAAAATTTTCATTATAATCAGAAATAATTTAGCGAAAGATATTCATTGCAGAAAATAATAATTTAGGGAAAGATGCCCATTATGAAAAGAAGAAATTCAGGAAAAGTGCCCAATATAGAAAAAATTATTAGCGAAAGATGCTCATTACGGAAAGAAATAATTCACGGAAAGATGCTCATTATGGAAAACTAATGAATCAGGAAAGATGCTCATTACAGAAAGAAATGATTCAGAAAAAAGTGCTCATTGTAGAAAACAGAAATTCAAGGAAAGTTGTTCAATATAGAAAAGAATAATTCTGAAAAGGTTGATTATTAATTAATTCATGGAATTAAAATACTGTATATATATTAATTTCTAAAATTATTTCAGAAAAATTAATCATAAAAGTTACAAATTTTTGATTAAAATTTTCAATATAAATATTTTTTTAATTAAGAAGATATTTTTAAATCCCCAATTCTTTATTTGTTCCATCGTTTTCAATCTTTTAAAAACAAAAAACAAAATTCATAAATTGCAATGTTTTAAAATCGAAATGATATATATGTGTGTATATAATTAATTGCTTATTTAAATTAATAGGAACATATTATGGATGATCGAATTTGAGAAGTATAATTATTAAAACGATGTTTTAATCAAGATTCTTATTAAAATTGAGTCAAGATCTTGCTAATATATTAAAACTTAATTAAGGAACAAAATTTAGACCTTCACCATTTATCATTTCAAAATGAATAAAACTAAAAATTAATCATCAATACATAAAATATATATTAATGATTAATTTTTAGTTTTATTCATTTAGTTTAATATAGTCTCGTTGTAGTTTTATTATTAATACATATTTCCCATAATTATATTGTGAAGAAAAATTTTATCGTCATTATGTCTTAATTGTAATATGAGGTAAGATAATATTAAAAAATCTAATAAGATTCTTTAGTAATTATTTACATATAAAGATGTAAACATAGTTTTTGCTTATTTACACGGAAATTAATGAGAAGTTCGGATCATCAGTGAATTTGAAGAGCAGTAGAGCAGTTAAAATTTTTTGCATGCAGTTGGAGAGATAATTTATTCAACCGTTTCATGCACTATATGTATTCAATGTGTGTTGAATGAATGTAATATTGTAAATCTTTATTCTTAACTTTGTTAGTTTTAAAAGTTTTTTTGTGTGTGTTATTACTTTTCCAAGCGTTGGAATGACCTCGTTATCTAGAAGAAAATTGATTATTGTTTCAGTAAAGGTAAACCTTCTAGACTGTTTACCTAAACAGAAACAATCCATCAACTTAACTTAGACTTGATGGATTGTTTTTATATAAAACATCAGTCATATATATATATATAAAGAAATACATAAAATATTTCAAAATTAATATTGCATCAGTTTGCTTTTAACTAAATGAAGTTGATTAAAGAAACACAACTGTTTGTTAAAATAATTTTAATCGACCGAAAACCGTAAAAGTATTCGGATAGAGTCGAATAATTTTTCTATGATAAATTGATTTTCTTTCCATGTTTTGCATGAAAATCGCATTATGTATTTAAAACAGATTTCTAGATAAACTTTGACAATGATAAGAAAAATGGCCGATATCTCTTATCGTGATACATGAATATTAAAAGTTTAGAAAAAAAAAATCATTGAAGTATATTAAATATTCTTAGATCATATATAACGTTAGTCAAGACGATAAAAAATATATATAGGCCTACATAAACTATCGTAGAAGTTTTCTAGATAATCATTCAAGATTTGATAGAAAAACAAATAACAAAACATAACCATCAATAAAAATCCAGTAAGTTATCCTAATTTTTAGTTATGAAAAGGAATTTTATCATATAGCTCGGTAAGTGTTTAAGGTACGGAAACAAGAATTTTATGCAGCTTTTACAACATAAATATTCCATGTTTTTGCCGAACATGTACAGCATTTTAACTCATAAAGTATTTTTTACACGCCACAGTCTTTCGACAAGAACATTGAACATGAAGAATAAACATCAGATATTTTTTTTATTTTTTTTTTTAATAATCATGAGACGAAATTTTAAATTGATTATCTTAATTAAATTTTAATGCATTCAAAAGTATGTTAATTTATGCCGTTGATAATTTAATCGTTAACGAATTTTAATCATTATCAATCAAGTAGTAAAAATCAATAATTTCCAAACTATAATAATAATAATAATTATTTTTTTTTTTACTTTAGCGAATAATATTTAATTTTTAAACTAATCCAAATAATAAACGGGGCTTAAAACTTCATTAAAATTTTAAAACTTTCTTCAAATTTCTCTATTTTCCAGAATAATTAAGTAATAACCTTCCAAACCAACCATTAAATTTCCGAATTAGTTAACTTAGCTCTATTTAGTTAGAGTCTGTATCGTCTTATAATGTACCAATTTGAATCAAAATTATAGACGAAGAGAACAACAAGGATGCATTAATTTTGAAGGAAAATTAAATTAATAAAATTTTATTATTAAATAAAAAAAATTTTATATTAAATATTAACATGAAATCATTCCATTATTGGAAAATTTTTATGCTAATATTTAATAATATATATAATTAAGCATGAAAATTTTTTATGGATTCTGCACATTATGACAGTTAATTAATATAAATGTAATAATTTAGAACTTGTTAATAATTTGTTAAATTAGAATAATAAACTTCATTACTATTAATTAGTTCATTAAGTTTTAAACTTTATACTGTAAACATCTTTAATTATTCCCGGTATAAACTGTATAGCAGTTTCTAGTCATAGTCTTATTATAGTTCTCGTTGACATAGATAAAACTAATCGAGTGAAAACCGGTTAAATAATTTATCATCTCAAGAAAAATTATAACAAAGTTAACAGTTAATCAAAATAAAAAATAATAATTTCGAACTTTCTATTAATGGAAATGATGGAAATCTCAATCTCAGTTGCCAGTTATACATTTACCAAACGATGTAATGTATAAATTAAGAATAAAATTACTTATATATAACAAATATCATAATTAGAAAAACAAAAATGAATATTTTAAGATTCTTTACAATCGTCATAAACTCGAATTAAAGTAATAAATCATAAAAATTTGATTCAAAAAATAAAAACTACTTCCGCAAGAATATTTATAAAAGAAGTTATGTTACTTTGGACGGCATTATGATTGATACAGGATGTTATTATGTAATTCATGCAGAGACACTTGTCAAAACCCGGCTGTGGATAAACAAAAAAAAACTAACATTCTTAGCAATTTCGATATCTTATATTGCTTTCGTTCGACCGACTGTCGAGTTGTAATTGTACAGTATAGGTTACCGGTGTTTACTACAGCTGCAGACAAGCTTGTGGTTCTTCTGGGAAGGAGTGGTTTCCATCACATCCACACAAAAGGATACAAATTATCCAAGGGGTTTTGCTTCATTGTCATCGGGATAGTGGAACAAAACGTCTATCAAGTATTGTTGCTGCCAAGTTAACCAGTAAATTCTGCTCTCTTTCAGTCTTTCCCCTAAATGGAAAGTGGAATATCCGGACATCTTCAAGTGATATTATTGATCCATCAATGTTTCGATCCCCTATTGAAATGTTTTTTAACCTATTATATCGACTTTTAAAAAAAATTTACTTGTTAATCGTCCTCTTCGAGAAGTGGTTAAGTTTCTGTTGCAAGTTTAATTAAAGTGCGGTTGAAAATATATATATCATCATCTCAGAAACTGTAGAAAATGCATGTTTTAAGCTGTGGTTAAACACAATTAATTTAAAACTGTAGAAAATCAAAACATTTACGGAATGTTCATAATTATTAATATTAGTAAAGTATAAATTACGAGAAAATATTCATGAATAAAATAAATTGCGATTAGTTTGATGTAAATTTATAATTAAAATTTGTCATTGTGGCACAGTATCTTACAAACAGTAATTTCATCTGCAAACATTTCCTTTTCATCTATATTTATTTTATAGCAATAATAACATGGATTCCAGAGATAAATGTCGAATATCCATCATCCGAATTGCTACTTTATTACTAAATTTTAGATTTAATATCACAACGAAACATAAATTTTGATATAATAAATTGAACATGTAGACAATATTACAAAGATATGATTTTCTAAAATATCAAAAAATATATTATTAACTCTTTAAATTATGTTTTGCAATACGAGTCTTACATAAAGATGATTCGAATTCCGTGTATATCCATATAAATTGCAGAATATTTGATCTATAAAATTTATTAATAAATATAAAATTCGGATGATGTGTGTGCGCTTTATTAAAATGCCAAAATGTATACAGTACCTTCGGCGAATTTTCTGATAACTGATGTAGTTTGGAGCATCATTCTATGGATTATCTACCGATGAGTGCGATATAAATCTACCTTTAAAATTTAGTAAATCGGCTTAATGTTTGTTTGTTAAGGATTTTGCAATAAACCAAGTTAATGAAAAGATTTGATAGCGTAATATATGCGGAATTGGTTATTAGGTACGAGTTGTTTATTGATACGTGGGAACAATATTGAACATGAGACTAACACACCGATAAACACGGTTGCGCTATCTTTAAAAATCTTTAATTATTCAGCAGTAAAAATAATTATAAATATTCCTTCATTATTCTTTACGGAATAAAAATGTAAATGGGTTAAAATAATTACTTCTACAGTCAAGTAACCATCAGTTAAAATTTGAAACAGTATTGATTTGAACTAGAGAAAGATTGATGATCTCGCGAAAGATCTATTGGAAGGTTTAGATATTGCAGAAGATATGTTTAAGAAGTTTCAGCATGAGCAACTGAGAGGAAAAGGTTTTCATTCATGCACTCAGAAGAAACTTATTTGGAAAGATGTAAATCCCATAAAAAAGTATTGATCAGGAAAAAAAACAACATTTCTATGGATTTTTCTCTTATCATTAAATATTATATATATACGGTGAATGCATGTTTCTAAGGGATTTAAATAAATAAAAGTAATGAGTAAATAAAAGTAACTAAGAGGATTGGAAAAAGGGAAAAAAAGTAAAAGATTAAAGAATTAATTCCGTTATGGATCAACAACTGCTGGAATATTTAAGAGAGATTTATCTGAATAAACGGATTTACTGTAGGTTCGCGTTAAGATTGTTCCTGATTGACAAGCTTTAACTTGAAAGAACGCGCTTCAGCCACATCCGAGATAAGAATTATTTATACCAGGATGATAATGTACCTTGTCACTATCTTGGCTGCTGAATCATTGGAATGACGTTAAGAAGGATCTGTGTTTATTCTGGTCACTCCAGTCACCACACGTAATTCAATTGAAGGCTCCTGTAACCAAACGTCCGGAATAATTACAAAGAAACGGTGCAAAAATGCGGTCATTTGTTACAACGGTTAATTTTCTTGTTTAGCTGAACTGATAAACAACATTTCTTTATCAATTCTAGCGATAACCATTAACGTTATCTTAATTTAATCAAATGTTTGTTTTAACATAATTAACGGAATTAATAATAAAAATATTGCATAACTTAATAGACAGCGATCTTCTGAATAAATTTTTATCAAATATTATCTTACCATACCAATTTATATAGTCGCATAAAACTTTTATAACTGTAATTTTTAGCGCAATACGCTTGAAAATTAAATGAAACTAGCTTTATTTTATTCCAGTATAAAATATTAATTCGAATAATATTTTTAAAACAATCTAGAAAATGTCTTATAATTAAAAAAACAATATAATTACGTCAGTTTTTGAGTCCATTGGCCTTATAAGAGTTTCAAAGACAGACAACTAAATCCTCCAAGGTTATAATGGGATAGGAATTACGCGTTAAATACCTGCTGACGTATTAATCAGGCTAATGATCTCATGCTTTTGTTTTCTTTTACAAATTATGGGTTGTTTCTTATACAAAAAACATAGTTGTATCGGAAAAAAAAACGGAAACAATTCCTTTAAAAATAAAATTTGGTTTTATGTTTTTAATTAATATCTTAATTGCTACAGTTGTTAATTTGTTTATTGCTGTTGAGATGATGTAAATTCATAAAAATGCTACATTCATCAAACTGTATGAAAAATATTTTTGATTTTATATTGATATAACGAGGCAATTTTTTCGTAAAATTTATTACTGAAACATATCTATACTCATAACCTCATACTGTTTGCTCGTCTATCACCAAATTTTCGAACTAATTAGTAGATATTCATGAAATTTTGTATGCACAGTCTAAATATGACCTGATATTCCATCTTTTAACCTTATGACTTCATCC
>WUQG02205420.1:0-21757 GCA_011317285.2 Androctonus mauritanicus
CCATACATTCTATGACAAATATTGCTCGTATAGCTGCATTCTATCACCCCGTAAAGTTTTGCCCACTTTTTCAGATTCACCCTGTATATATATATACATACAAATTCTCAGTTGTTTATATAAATTGTGTGGTGTATGACAATTATAGTCATTACTGGATAAATTGGAAATGATAATTACAGTGAATTGTTATTTACTTCTTGTTGATTTTTTTTATTTAATTAAAAATAAATCAACAGGAGGTGAATGACAATTTACTTTCAAATTATGCAATAAAATTCAGCTTATTTAAAAATAATTTACTAAAACTTCTGAGGCTCCCTCAGATAATCTGGACTTTATTGTAATAAGAAATTGCCTTAACACAAATTTTGGTTATGTTTAAAATGACTTAAAATTTAAGATAAAGGAAATCTGTATAAATAAATAAATCAAATTGGAAAATTAACTTCAAGTATAAATATAATTACTATTATATAGCAGTTTAAACCAATTAAATTATTTATATTGGTCTGAATTTTGTATTTTTATTCAAATCGGAATATTTTTTATATATCAGAATTTTAGAATAGATAATTTGTATTATTCAAGTCTAAGACATAAATTTTCATATTTCTTAAAATAACCTAATATATTTTTTTTTCAAATACACCTTAATCACATAACAATATATTCAGTACATAAAAAGTTCTTCATAGAAATTAATATTTCAAGGGTTTGCTTTTTGAAATTTATCAAATGACAGTAACATGCAATTCTGATTCTGATGTGTAAATGACAGATTTTATTTTGACTCTGTACTGAATTTGCTGGGCTTTAGCTATAACAACATTCAACATAGTAATTGACATATTACAAGGGAACTTATTAAAAATACACAGACAGTAGAAATGAATTCCACTGCCTGGGAATAGCTTGACACACACACACAATATAATTTTTCTTATTTATTAGGTTCAATGAAATGATTAAAGATGTTTTAAAATAAATTAAATTTATTAATAAAATATTTTCAAATTTTGTTTTTATTAAAAATGCTTTTCTCTCAATATTTTTAGTACAGAAGGCGCCTTCTTAACCAGCCACCATGGGATTGAACCCTTGGCCGGATAACGAAATGGCCAGTTAAACCGAATTACATATACAGTATACGGAATACAATACATATACATCATAAGATAAGCAGGAAAAAAATCACAGAACACTAATACACATTGAATCACTCTATTTTAATTTAAGAAAACAATTGTGCTATTACATCATTAAAAATAGATATTAAAAAGAAGGAAAATAAAGATATAATGTATATTACTGTGTTCTAGAAGAAATCGATAATTTTCTTTTGCTTTTTTGCATCCATTGCTTTTTTAAAAGCGAAATCACGCCATTTCTTTATGAACATCTTATCAATTGCAATGAATTCTTTCTGTTGTTCAATAATGATGTTGCCAACTCCAGTACTGCTTTTGCTTTGGCTAATTTGTCGTCGTCTTTTTCTTTCGGGATGTCGCCATCGTCGTCTTTTGAATTATTTATTAAATAAAATTCAAGCTTTTATTTAATAAATAATTCGTCCAAATTTTTTAAAGAAAACGTATGTTTCATTAAAACAAAGTTAATTGCTCTTACAAGTAGTTTCAGTTCAACCGGCCGGTTAAGAAGGTGCCTTCTGTAAATATATACTTGGATCATGTGATACTCCATAAAAGCTTTTGGTTTTCAGAACTTATCAAATTTTGGGCAAGGGATTATTAACTTTGTATTAAATGGAATAAGTTCCCAACTTATATAAAGGAATTATACTATATTTGGCAACTTTCAAATAATGCAATAATATCTAAAAGGTATAAAAAATACACAGAATTTGTCCAAAAAAATTCTGTGTTATTCTGTGTATAAACTGAAAACTGCATAAGCCCAATAATGCTTAAATTCAATATGCATGAATGAGTGCATTAGGAAACAGAATGATCAATGAAATTTATGAGCCTACTTTAACCATATATAAGAAAATTTAAAGCCATAAAGGATATCCTTGCAAAAATGTAAATTATTTAACAAATTTTCACATTAGTATTTTATAGAAATTTAATAAAAATTAAAAGACTTGTGCATAAGTCAAAACTATGTAAGTTGGGGACCTACTGTATTGAACTATTGAAGAATGTTCTATTTATTTATTTGTGTGCAAAAATGAATATTTTAGGTGTTTTGGTTACAACTTAATAAAGCATTTTCAAATTCATTTATTTATAGAGTCTGTTTTACATATTTTGATTTGTAGATAGATATAAAATAAAACAATATCGAAAAAAATTTTAATAAGATTTTATTTTTAAAGAAATAAAGATGCATAACAAAAATTTATCCAAAAATAACAGTGGTATATTTTCAATTGGGATTATATAAAGGAAGTATACTATGTTTTGTAAATTTTAAATAATGCGACAAAATTTAAAAGGTATAAAAATAGCTTTACAGTTATTATGGAAACATTTAACTTTTAATAATTTGTTTTCTCAACTGGAAATATATATGTGTAATGTCTTATTACAGTAACAATCAATATCAAACATTAATATCAATGTTTGATATTGATTAAAAAACAACATAATATTCTATTAATTAAAACTAAGAGTGACTTTTAGAAAATATCCCTAAGTTTAAAGTAAAGAAAGAAAGAATTAAGTGTTTTAAATATATTTAAATCAGTATAATCCAAATTCAATTTTTAACATTTAATCTCAGAAAATGAATGTTCTTTAATATATAATATTGGCAAAAAGCTGAGATAGAAAATTAACTACTGTACTAACCAGGCAATTGTCAGTTTTTCTCAAATTCTGTTTTTAACAATATCTCCTGAAGTATGATGCAATCCTTCTATCTCAATTTTTTGCCCATTCTCTTAAATTATATTTTAACTGTTTAAAAGTTTGGATATTAGTCAATAAATTTAATTGTTATTAATATTACAAATAATATAAAAACTTACCACCAAAGTATTCTCCCTTTTTTAAACGAGACATTTCAACTTGTTTGCCTCTTTCTGGTCCTTCACTCTGTACAGTAACTTCTTGTTATTAAAAAAAATAATAAAAATATAAAGTAAAAAATATTAAATTTACTCACTGTTACCATTGTAACTTTAACAGTACCTTCTTCAATAAAATACATACCATCAGCTTTATCACCCTGAAATATTTATTGTAAGATGAATCATATTTTGAAAAAGATTATATTAATCCTGTTATCTTCTATACATTTATGTAAAACTACTGTGAAAAGTTAAAAAATAATAATTTAATTTAGATACTTTTCAATTCTTAACAAATAAGAGTTTAGAAATATTAAACAGTTTTCTCCTATAAAGAGAACTATCTTGCATCTCAAAGTTGAATTTATTTTAAAAATTATATTTTAAAACAATTGTAAAGCTATTTTTAATTTCTATGTTTTATATACATTTTATTTTGTGAAATAGATTATTTTATAAAATATGAAAAATTGCTGAAAAACATTGCTAAGATTAAATAACATACTACATTGTACAATTTTTATTCATAATTGATCATAAAATTCAATAATGTAAATTTTTCAGAAAAAAAAAGAGTACTCAAATCTTATTTTATCAATTTGCAACTATAATTTATCAGAAAATTTTTTAAAGTTGTTGATAATTAAATATTTTAAAAATACATTAAGTAGATTTCTAAATTGTAAATTTTGAATTATTGTTGTTGAATGATATTTATATTCAACCAAATCTAATTTTCGATTTGTTAAATATAAAGTTTCGGTCATTTTGTTTTTTATTTTTTCATATTACTTGAGTTTTACAACTATCTAACTTGTAAAAGTGCCCAATCCAATTATCATATACAAGTAAAATAGTATTGTGATTTATAATATTTACCTGTCTTATGATTAGTTCTCCATTTGTATAATGTTTTGGCATTAAAGCATCACATAGATTCATTCTTTCATAAGGCTAAAAAATTATTTAATATAATTATGCTCATATTTATTATTATTATATATGGATAATTATGTTTACAGGAGCTCTATAACTTATACAAATCTGATTTTCCAAAATATCAACAAACAATTTTTTCTCATATTTATACTAAATTATAAAGTGCAGTATTCCAATTTACATATTAATATTGCAACAATGATTATGGCACTGCTGCAATAATAGTTATATTGTACTCCTACCATAAGTCAAGGAACTCCTGAATTTTAATTCAATCATACATATTATATATTTAAATAATTCTAATATTATTACTAATTAATTTTTGAAAAATATAATGATATTTAAGAAGTAATAATCTTCAAGTCATCACTGATGAATATAAAGATATTAAATATAATATTAAATAAATTTGGGGGAAAAAAAAAATGCATACTTATTCAGTGGCAGATTGACTCTGTGGAGACTGGAAAATTCCACATGACTGTTTGGGGACCAATTTTGAAAAACTTTTTATTTTTTAAATATAACACTTATTATATCTAAAAATGATAAGTCATCATTCAATATTCTGCTGACCATTTTTAATTAAAAACATCTATAATCATAAAATGACTAATAAAAGTGCTTATAGATTACTAAAAATATTTTATTTTTTAAAATTGATAGCAACACATGTTAATTTATATACTAAGTGATATATAATAATTATTGCAAATTTATAAACTTATCTGAAATTTTTAATGTTTTTGAAAAATTAAATCAAAAGAGCAAAAACAAAAAATCTAAAGTATCAATTTTTCAAAACAATTGCATGCATTTTATGTAAATACAGTCAAATACCACTTCCATATATGTTACAAAATAAAAAGTACAAAATTTTCACTTTTGTCAACCTTCTTCCAGTTAGTGATAGTTCACAATAAATTTTTGAACTATCACTAAATTTTTTGAATTATTACTGTAATCCTGATTATTTTTTCAAAATATGATCAAGTTTCGACTGTATACTAATTAATAAATAATATTTGAACAAGATCAAATTATCATACAATGGAGAGGAAAACTTTTATATATGGTTAGAAAATCAATCAAATTATTTTAAATAATGATTTCACATAAAATTTCATGGTTCCTCCAAATTAGTGTAAAATCAAACTATGATGTTTGGTTGTTTAGATCCAAAAATTTTTCACAACATTCCTAAAATTGCTGTTCAAATTAAATGAAAAAATTAAGTGCTATTTTAATAAAATTTAAAAACCCAGCAATGATATTTAATAGCAGAATTATGTAATTTTATATTGATCTAGGGCATTTTCATAAAAATTTGATAATATAAAAATTCAAATTGAAACTGAAGTAGTTGCTGAAAAAAAATATCTCAATATCTATTGAGTGCAAATCGTTCAAGAATTGCCTATTTGTTATCATCTTACATTGATATAATTTATTGAGTGGTTCATATTCAATTTTTTGCAAAAATAAAATATTGATTGCTCATTATGGATAACATAATGAGCAATCAATAGTGTTATCCATAATTATGTAATATTAATAAACAAATATTTATATATTTGTTTATTAATATCACATAAAAGGAACCTTTCAATATTAAAATTTATTAAAAATAGACTCCAAATAAAAACTCTTAAACAAAATCGTCTCAAAATATTCACATTAATGGAATGAATAATTCTTAATGATATCAATGATATATTCTTAATTATATCAATGGTGATATTATTATTAATATGGTTGCTAAAAGAAGCAAGTTAATACAAAATAAATAAATTTTGTAATTACTATTAATCTTGTTTTATGGAAATAGTGTTTTAGTTTTATTCAATTTTCTTAATTTTTTATGCTATATTTATAAATAAATACTTAAGCAGAAAACTGTAACTGATTAATATTGCTACCCAAACATAATGAATTTCTGTTTTAAGTATTTAATATCAAAGGGCTCTTATAGGCTATTTATATTTTTCCATATTCAAATTTAGAACCCATTCTTAGAATAGAAAATATATCAATGAATTGTTCTCATTGATATATTACATAAAATCAGGCCTACCAGCCGAAAATAATTTTATTTATTACAAAAAATGTTTTCAACCTTATTTGTAAATCAGTGTCAGTTTCAAAACCAATATGATTGAATGCCAACTACGAATAAGGTTAAAAATGGTCTTAGTAATAAAAATTGAATTATTTCCTGGTAGTAGGCTTGATTTTATGTAAAATAATCCAGAATCTTTGATATATTTTCTATTCTAAGCTTATCCAAATTTTGAATTTACCTCTTCATTTCTTTTTTATTGTTACTAATACACACATATATATAATATATATTAATGACAATAAAGTACGAGTAAAATTATGATTTCATAATTTTATTTATACTTTATTGTCACTAATTCTTTAATACTTTATTCCAAAATGGTCATATTTGCTATCTTATTATCTATGATATTTTGTTTTATAGCTAAATATTTTAATTTATTCTTTCTCGTCTTCTCTTCAACTGCTAACACATTCAGATTGCTTCATGTATTCATTCTTCATACTATCTTGTTATACTACATATCTATTTCTGCTCCATGCAATTTTGGATTTTAATTTTTTTTTGTCCAGTAATCTGCTTTCCACATTATAATTAGCCTGATCATTATCTTATGGAATTTTACCCTAAATCATAATAGTATCTGATGATTATACAATAGAGCATTTCTTTTAAATCAGCCAAATTCTATTTATAGTATCACAATTAATCTTTCCATCTTTTTTTGAACTAAAATGCATATACATATGTGGATCCACTGGGATGAACTGTACAGTCATTGGACCTACCGCAGTTGTGAGTATTTTTGTGTAGATAAGAATGGCTGAATGAAATCTCCGACACAGCAATTAGAGACAATAACAGTTTAAACAAACCATGGATCTTTTATTGAGAGAGAGATTGTACATAAGCATTTTCAGAAGATAAATACTTGTAGAACTATGGAAGAAAAATTTGGGAAGATGGTTGTCCTATGGGTAGTGGCCAAACAATGTTATGCATAGCACACTACAGTTTTTAGTCCAATAACACTTCACTTTTCACAGAATTCATAGGCTCCCTCGGAGATAGATGATCAAATGCCAGAGATATTTGTTAAGACAGAATTCCCTCGGAGATAGGTGACTGACTGCTCGACATCTTGCATTTTACTCTCCCCAAAGATCCAAAGATTGGTGACCAACTGACTTTTTCCCTGTGTTTTTGAAAGACTTTTTCTCTCTCTATCAACTCTTTTTCTGCCTGGAGGAGAAGGACATTTTGATTGTCTTTCACCTGTTTAGATTCCTTTCTCCACCCTTATTGCATTACCTGTGTATCATCTGATTCTTTATGTGATTGTAATTCTTAATTGTTTATTTGTTCTTTCTTTTAATTTGGAGGGCTCTCTTTAATTTGGGGTACTCTGGACCAACTGGAACAATATTCAAATTGATTGTTTAATCTTCTAATGTATCATTCTTGGTTGAATTACAATGAGGTGTAGAGTAACATATTACAATAGGTTTAAACTTTGTGTTCCTGCAATTTCTAAAATAATCTGCTAAGGTAGATTCATTTTTCTTTCTTTCTCTTTTGACACACACCTGATTACAGATATATTTTCTTATTGTGGTCTCTCTAGACCTTACAGATATGTACAGAAAGAAACAGATTCTCATTTATTTGGCATGCATGGGGATTAGTTGTATTATTATATTGAATAAGTAATTACATAGAGGTAGCATGGAATTTTATTTAATACATAAAAAAAAATAAAACAAAACAATTAAACATGGAAAAATTATTCTCAACTTTTATTGTATTAAAACATAACAGAAAAAGCAATTTTAGCAGAGAAAAATGAGAATTTGTTTTTTTCTGTTAAAAGTGCTTTATTTTTTATTTTTGTTGAATTAAATAATATATTATAAGTAAATACTTATAGCTAGGTATATTACTCACCAAATTAGTTATCTAAAGGTTAAAATATAGGATTGGAAGAATCTGAAGCAGCAATATCTGAATTATTTTGTGTGCATAACTTGTATATTAACTTAACTTTTGTATTAACTTTTTGCATTATTCAGCAACATATTGCTGAATAATGCAAAAATTTGATACTGAATGAGATGATGAATTATAATAGATTGAATAGAAATGTGTCATTAAAATATTAAAATGAAAGCTACTATATGTATAACAGTGGACTTAAATAAATATAAATAATCAGCTTACAATAAATAATGGAACTATTTACTAAATTAAGTACAAAGTATCCTTTAGTTTATAAATTTTCAATTTAACAAAGAGCATAAATCTATACCATTTTTTTTGTTTTGCAAAGAAAAATAATTTTCACTTTTGCAAAAAAATTATTTAATCATCAATCATCCACTGTAATTTCTTTAAATCAATACTTTTCTTGCTTATTTTCTTCAGTGATTGTATCAGATATATGAAATTTACTCTATATACAACTGATTTTAAAACAAAATTCACTTCTCTTTAAATAGAGGATCCAGTGCTTGGCTTATACTAATAATATGAGTATCCATAATATATTTAATTTATTTTTCAATGGTTTTGCAACTGTAGAATACTATTTAACTTCACAAAACAATGATGACATATTTATTTTAGGTGCATAAATTTCTAATATAATTTTTATCAATATAAGAATTTGAAAAAATGACTATATTTTTTGTTCTATTAGAAGATGCTAAATCTAACCAATGTAATGATTCAAATAAATAAATTGTTTTATATCTATTAGTTTTATTAAAATAATTACCATAATAAAATTTATAATTAAAGAATTTTTAATAAACAGAATTGAAAATTTCAATACTAACTTCCAGAAAATTGGATTTATTTTTGTGAATAATTTAGAATAATGAAGATTTTTGAGAACTACATAAATTTAAGACAATATTTGATGAAAATTTGAAATTTTTAGCTAATAAATAAAATCACAATGATTGGTAAGTTTATTGCTTTATTAGACTTAAATTCCAAAATCACTTGGCATTAATGGCTCTGAAATTCAAAGTTGAATGGTAAGTAATAGCTCTTGTAAACTATTGTATTATAATATATTTATATTGATGCTTTTGAAATGCTTTAACATCAATAGGTAAAATGGTAGTGACTTTCTGGTATCCAAAGACCAATTAAAAAACTTTTACATTGGAATTAATGGGAAATGAGTTTCCAATTTATGAATTTTCACTTAATGAACAGTTTTTAAAGTCCCAGTAAAACTTTGTAAACCAAGGGATACCCATAATTTAGTTTAATTTCATACTTTTTTACTTTCTGTTATTTAGTTCTATTTTAAAATAAATATTAAATGATTATTTTTAAATTAAAATAATATAAAATACCTCTAATGACTTTAACATGGGCACACTTTCCAAAAGCTGTTCATATTCTTTCCTTTTTTTAAAAGCATTTTTTAAAACAATACGACGAAATGTTTGTCTATTCTACAAAAAAGAAAGAAAATCAATAAAATTTTTATAAAATTTAATTATTAAAAACTATAGCATAGAATATATATTTTGATAGAAGCAAGCAAGCAATACCATAGCCCAGAGAGACCCATTAGTGACAGCTTCTACGGTTGCAGCACGAGGCATATTGTACATCAATGCCAATTCACCAAAACTCCCAGAATCTTCATATTTTCCAACCATATTTCCTTTCTCATTTTTATCAATAGCAACAAATACATGATAGAGACCTCTGAAATTAAAACACTCTTTTTAAATCTTCATATTAATTTTAATCTTTACTATAAAATTATAAATACAGATCAACTCTGATTTATGAGATTAAAGTTTTAAATTGATGAGATCTGTTTCAAAATCAAAAACATTCTTTAAATAAATACTTAACCTTATTTTTAAGCTTAACTACAATTAGTGTTTTGTTTTTAAGTATTTGTGTTTCTGGAATATGCTTTTAAATCAAATCATCATATATATTATTAGTCAGATGTGGCTGGCTGCTGGGTGGATATCCCTGTTTTGGTTGAACTATTGTACCAATTTCTATAAATAGGGTATCTTTAGAAAGATCTAATTTTTGGATGTCTGTAACAGCCAAAATTATTTGTTGTTATTAATAATTTAAAAATTAAGAAATAAAAATTACATTGAAATTGTAGTTCCTCTAAAAAACACAGAATTTACAGATGGCACTGTAACCATAATAATGGATGGCATTTTGCAATTCCTTCTTGGATTCCTTACAGGAGTTCGAAAGTTTTTTCGTCATTATATACTATATCACAAGATTATATTTTTGCTCATTTATATGAGTGGGTAATTTCTAGTTCTCATGAATCAGGAATTAAATTACCATTGAGTTAAGTGAAAAAATTATAATGCATTCCTAAGCTCCAAAAATATCATTTAGTATATCAGGATATTTTAATGAAAAATATCTACTTATATAAACAACAGCAAAATTATATCAATTATTAACATTAATTTTCATAATACAATCTAAAAAGGCAGCTTTCTTAAAAAAATCCATAATAAAAATGTCAACCATGGTTTAAAAGCAAGCACACTGCATTAGTAGAGCTATTGCTAACCAAATTATAGTGTAGGCACTGTGATAAACTCTGGAACAGCCCTCTTGTTTAATAATCTCAGATTGGAAAATAGTGTAAAAATTAGAAGGAAAGAAAAAAATATCCCTAATAAAAGTTGATACCTGCTTTTGCTTAATAATTTCAACAAAATATTTTTTGCACGAAAAAATAATCATAATAATTCATTCGTCTCTCTCATTTTATGCTGCTTTCCATCCAACTATTGTCAACCAGATGGCTGCATGGTAAAATACGTAATAGTTTGGAGAATCCAGATTCAAATTCAAATATTTCTAAACTAGTCAAATTAATGATTATTCATTAATTTCACCAAACTGGTTAAGGCATTGGGATGATAACCTGAATATTCTCGTTCAACTCCAGGTCAAGGCAAATTTTTAATTTCAGGAAATTAATAAAAATTATAGTTTAATTATTAATTAATAGATGTCACCATTTTAGCCTAAAAAAGAATTAATAATCCAATAGATGGTGGTACCATAGCATAATTAATAAATAATCATTAATTTGGCAGTTTAATTCACAAATAGGTCACAAGGGGTATAATTTGCTAGTTTAGGAATATTTGGATTAAATAATCCTCTAGTTAGGTTAAATTATGATTTCAAATTTAGATTCTATACCTCCAGATTTTCAGGAGGGGTTTGGAGCTGGTCCATTGCATCCAATCCTTCAACTTTCCAATTGATCGATTATGAATGTAGCCAATCTGTGATAGGTCATAAAAGTGGTCACCATCAGATGCATTATATCTTATGTTCAATAAGACAGCTTAACAAAAATTAACTTAACCATCTTATTGTTCACCTATATCCCCACAAATTGATGGAGTACCAATACCAACCATAAGCCACTCACACTTGTAAGGTGGGCTGTTAGTTGAAGAATTTAGTTCAATGAATCAGGAGCCTTCTTGAAGAAATATGGATCTTGGATTTGGAATCAAATCCAAAACTTCAAGTTGTAAGGTAATGCTGTATCATACAGCTATCTGGTTGATATTGGAGAAGTTAACTAGATTTGTAAAAGATCAACGGCTGAGATGGGATTTCTCATATAAATTTTCAGGACTGGAATCCAGATTCAATTCTGGATCTATAGGTAAAAAACCAAAACCATTACATGAAAATCTGACTAACTGTTTTAAAGTTTGGCAGAGTATACCTGACATGTAGAATAAAACAGCACTCAAATTTAAAAAAAATATACCAGTTATTCACTTTAAATTTTTCTATTGTGCATAACTGATACAATTTTAGATTTTTTCCAATTTCTTATTCCTTAGATGCACTAATTTAAATAAACTGTTTGCTGAAGTATGTTGTGACAAAAGGGATGAAACTTTTTTAAGTCTGTTGGTTGAACAAATAGTGAGGAAAAAAGCATTAAATTATGAGCCATCTGAGTGGCCACATGCTAAACTTCCATTGAAAACCATGTTTAATTCTAAATTTTAAAGATTCATTTTTAGTTAAATTCTATTCTTCTTTTATATTAAAGATAAACTTGACCTGTTGAAATCCTTCTAAAGCTAACCAATCATAATTAAGCATGCAAAGTACTGTTGCCATGCATTGCATCACTCTCAATTGTGATTAGC
This sequence comes from Androctonus mauritanicus, assembly GCA_011317285.2. Taxonomy (NCBI): domain Eukaryota; kingdom Metazoa; phylum Arthropoda; class Arachnida; order Scorpiones; family Buthidae; genus Androctonus; species Androctonus mauritanicus. The sequence continues at coordinate 12,245 of WUQG02205420.1, forward strand.
TAGCTTTAAAGGATCCTAACTCAAAAATGGTACTATTTAGACCATATGTTCATTGTCATTTTTGATTTGTTTCAATGCTTCTTATCAATATGCGTAACTTTATGACAAAGTTTTTCTTCATCCTGTATATTTGTGACATGCTAAGGATTGTATAGGATATGTTCTGATATGCATATATTTTGACTTACATAAAGTTTTTATGAACAGTCTACTTACATAAGTTGAGGGTTTACTGCTTTGCTTGACATATATACCTATAATTCTGCTATCATTTATATTAACAGAATGAAAATAAAAATTTTGAGTATTTATTATTCTCCATTATATAATTCCAGTTTTGCAAACTGATTAAAAATTCTAATAAATTCAAAGAACTAATCTTAATAAAAATAAACTAAAATGATTCCAAGATTATAAGATCTTTACTGGGGAAAAATTTCTATTACTGAAATGCTTTTTGGATTTGCTTGTTCTTTTCAGCTATACAGAAATAAATGTTAATAGAGTAGTAAACAGAGTGTCATACGTAAATAAAAATTGTATAATACAAATTCCCAAGAAAGTGAAAAAGATGCACAGAAAAGTCAATAACAAACTGAAAATAAATTAACAACAACTTGAAATTTGATATCACATCAGGAAGTGAGAGTGGCTTCTTTTGAATAATAATGATGATAAAAAATATTATTTAAATGATATAAATAATTGAATTAATTGTAAATAACAGATGTTTGTAAAATAGTGAAATCAAACTAAATTATCATATGTAAATAAGATTATCATTAAATAATTGTTAGGATGGTTACTTGAGACAGTATGTGGACCTGTTGATTAATATTTGACAATTTTTATGTAAAATATGTGCTAAACTTATTAATAAATATGCTGTTCTAGAAAATGACATTTTATTAGCAGTTTTATTTTGGTGAGTCTTGTTTGTTTTCAATAATACATCCATTGTGATGGAGTTCTGGTTGAATGATCTAGATAAGAGAATGGAGCAAACTCTACAAACATAAGAAATCATTGATTATTGTTTTATCTTTATAGAAACAGATTAATGGTAATAGAAATAATCTGTTTATCAAATTTATATTGCTTGTTTGTTAATATGTGTAGGTATATATGGTATTAGTTTCTAAATTAGTAAAATTTTAATTTTGTTTTTGAAATAGATATATTCATTGTTCTTAACATTTCATCCAATTTTTCAAAACAGAATTATCAAATAATAAGCTTGAAAATCTTTCAGAGAAATATATTAACATGATGATACACAAGATGGCAACATAGCAATAGATGAAACAAAACTGTTACTGGATAAATAAATAAATAAATAAATACTTTCATAAAATAGATAAAATTAATGGATATGAGAGACAACAGATTAGAAACTATTCTCTGTTAACTATTGATTAGAAAATTCTAATTTTTACTGATTTTTTTTTAAATTATTGAATAAAATAATTAACATTTTATCATAGCTTTTTATTTAAATAATTAAAAATATGTTTTATTATAATCAACTCAATATTTATTAAATGCAACATCAATTCTAATACAAAGGCTAGATAAAAGAAATTTATTTGGTTTAACAGCTAATAAATATATATTTTTTTGATGCTTTTTAAATATCTTTTTCACTCAAACATATAATTCACTTTCATTAAGCAAAGCCTTTAAATATAATTATACAATGATGGCTCGCAATTTAACAGTTTAATTTCACAGGCTAGTTCATGTATATGCATGGAATTGTGTGATGTCATTTGTTATTTGACAATTCTTATTGGGTTGCTTTGGTGTTTGCCCATGTTATATGTTACTTTTCAATTCTACATTTTTCAGAAAATAAAAAATTTGTGCATCTGTAGTTATTATTATTATTTTGAGTAAAATTAAGAATGGATTCAAAGAGAACTGACCAGAGGAATAATTCTGGAAAGAACACTTGACTGAGCATAAAGAAGAAGAAAGAAATTGTAGAAAGATAGAACAATTATACATGTAGCTCAAGAGTATGGCATTCCTAGGACAACTGTGGCAAAATTTTTGTAACAGAGAGAGAAGATTATGAGTACTAGGGTGTCTGCTGAAGCAATGAAGATTTCTGACAAGAATAGCTCTTTTATCAATGAAAAGATTGAAATGCTGCTTCTTGTTTAGATTAGAGAAAGACAGATGAAGAGTGAATTCAGACAATGATCTGTGAGAAGGCTAGGTTAATTTTTGAAGAATTACAAAAAACTCCAAAATGTATTTCAGATCAAACTGAGGAATTTAAAGCAAATCGAGGCTGGTTTCACAGATTCAAAGGTAGAACATGATAAAGAAAACTTCATTCCAACATCCAAGGGCTAATAAATTGTGTGTATTGTGTATAAAATAATGTATTATACAATAGTAAAATACATATAGTAAAGTAAATAATATAGTATATCTCTCTCATCTCCCTGCTAGGGAAAGTGGGATGGGAATCTGACAATGAATTAATCTATTTTCCAGACTCTGATATGGGAAATATTGTCCCACAATTCAACAATTTTTCAATTCAACACTAGCTCACAATGGATTAGTATTAAATTGTGAGGAACTGCTGTATGTCTAAGGCTGAAGAAAATATCAAAAACATTTACAATATAAATATTTATTAGCTATAGATCATATAATGTGAATAAATTTTATCTTGTCTTTATACTAGAATTGATAATTATATATATATAGTAGCAAAGAAAAGAATGGTACAGTATTTATTATATATTTTATTCAACTTAATAAATTTTTAAGGATAATTAACTTACTGTTGAATAATGTAAAAATTATCTCCATCATCACCTTGTTTGATAACAATATCTCCTGGTTGCACCTAATAATTATAAAAAATATAATTTTCCTTGGTGAATTTTCTTATAAGATAAAAATACAAAATTATAATGCTTTTTTGAACTCCAATTAAAATTTAATATATAATAAATAAAAATACCTTTCTTTCAAACATAGCATCTAAAACTTCTTGCATCTGTTCCTGAAAGAAAGAAGTTTTTTACTTAACATGCTTTTCTATATATTACATAATAAACTGAAAAATTAATTATGAATTATCTTTTATATTAAATAAAGAAAATTTATTGAACTTTTTATAGATTAATTAAAACTTATAAATTTAAAATAGATTTACTTCATCCAGAGCTCTGAATAAAAATATATCTCGTACTGCTTCTCCCAAACGTTGCCTTTGTTCATCTGTCTTGGGATGAATTACCTAAATTATAAAAAATATAAATTTATAAAAATAAACTATAAAAAATTTAAGAGTAGAAAAAAACATTGAGAAATAATAAATAGTTCAGATATTTTAATATATTTTTGTTTTTAATATAATTATTCTATAACAACTTACACCTAAAAAAAAACTTATTTTTTTAAATAATAATCAAAATTAAATACTATATATAAATGGCCAAGAAATTTATTATTTACTATACTGAAAACATAATCAAACAACAACAATGAATGACATTTTGCATACATTTATTACAATATAACACAATATACAATAATACAAATATAATATGATATAAATATCATAAGCTGGAATTTTTCTAAATATTTTGTATAAGTGCTACTTGAGTTACAAATATTCTAGTTATGAATATTCATACTTACAAACATGCCATTTCATTTTCAAATGTCAGAAAATTTCATAATGCTCTAGCAAATAAATATAATGCTACAAGTCATTTAATATATTATAGCAATATTTCAAGATGGCAGAGTTTACATCAAAAAAATCCTTGCTTTATAATTGGAATTTTTTATATAACTCTCTGAAGTAAAAAACTTTTATGATAATTGATCCAATTATAACAGATATTACAAAATATATGTAGTATTTTTGATATTTCTGAATGGCTTATAACAATAATTTTTACGTTATAAACAAAACTTATGTAAGAATTAAGTTTGTCATTTAAAGGCATCCTATATAAAAATCAAAGAAATATTTGAGATAAGTATATAAAAGCACTGATATATTTCAACTATGAAATATAATATTTTACATTTAATAAAATCAAATACTGTTATGAATAGCAAAAATAAACATTTCATATAGATTTTAATCAAAAAAATATTATTATGTGGCATCTTTCTTTACAAGATTCTAAATAAATAATTATTACTTGCTTATTTAATTCTAAGATGATTTTTAAATTCAACTTTAAGATAAAATAGTAAATCCTTTGTATTTATGAATCCAGTATGTGTGAATTGGCATATTTGTTGTAAAACATTAGTAATTAGTAATTATTTTTCAGTTTGTAAGTAAAAATTCATTTATTTATGGCTATAAATGAATCATATTACATTATTTTTAACTAATTTGTCACAGCTATAAGAGATACATAAAATGTATTTGGAATGTAGGCTCCTTCTTTCTCTGATTCATATATTTGGATCTCTCATTGTGTCTTTTGTGAAATTTCTTGTTAATCACTGAAATCTTACTTTTACATTACTTAAGTGCTATAGTATAACATTAATTGTTATTGTGATAGCTTTTAAGCATTAAAAAAAATGTACTAGTATTACTATATCAAAGAAAGAGATTTTACAGCTTAATGAGGAAAGTGAATTCCTTAATAATTATGTAGAAAATGTTGACAAATGCTGCTGTAAGCAATTTTAATATGAATGAATGAATTTGGCTACTCAAATTTTAAATGCTGTACAGAAATATAATAGTTTCATGCTAATTTATTAGCTTGCATTAAAAAATGAACAAATTTTAATATAATATTCAAAACATTATTTTAATTTAAAATATTTAGAAAAAACTGATAAGAGCTTGTGGGGAAAAATAGGATTTTTATTTCTTGTAACAAGATTAAGTATTCTATTTTCGTTTCAAATTTACAAGTTGTCACAACACAAGGGCAGCAGGTGAAAAATGGTATCAAAAAATATATTTTCTTATTAATAAGAAAAAAATAAATGAATAAAAGAAAAAATATTAAATGATATAATATATTCCAGGTACCTTTTGTTTTATTGTACATTTTCTTGTTATTCCTTTTTTAATGAAATTTTTTAAAATATTCTCAAGACTATTTAATTGTGCACACTTTTATTTCTAACAGTTTTATTGATATACATACTCTGTTCCTTCAAATTTAACTTCTGATATAACATGAGGAAATATCCATTATATAAATAAATTACAAGTTCCCTGGGGTGAGGGTAGAATTAACTCATCATTTCATCACAAGAGATAATAAGAGTGAATTTTTCCCAGGTAATTCTGTAGAATTCTTTCCCTTTTTCTTTATGCTTTCTTTATTCTCCTTATTTCATTTTTCATACTTCTACAGGTTAAACCACATTCAATAAATAAACAAATAATTAATAGATATTCTGCTTATCTTTTTCTTATTTGATCATTGCATACCTCTACTTTAAAAATATATGAAATGTTAACATACTCATGCTTAACATTGAAATGCAAAACAGCTTGAATAATAATAGTTAAATATTTCATATCATTAAGTAATAATTTTTATTATAATAATAAAATAATAATTTCATTTTTTAAAAAATTCAAGCTTTATGATGTCTGCAACAAATAGGAAAACTTTTATAAAATTCAAAAAATATTATATTTTCTTAAAATTATATTTAAATAAAATTTATATACCAGTGTTAATTAATCATATTAAAATTATATTTATTTATTATTAATATAAATAGTCATAAATATGATGATATATATTTTAAATTTTTTTATATTTTGAGCTTATAGATCAAATTGCATGCCATAACTATGGCTTCATTAAATAAAGAATATAAATTAATTAACACCAATTTTTGAATCAGAGATACTGTATTTGATTGTTTTTTCCTTCTATTATAAAATATTGTTACCATTACTTGAGGATTTTTGATTGGTAAACAAGAAAGAAACATTTTTAGAAAATAAATATAACATTAAAAATGTTAGAAAAGGGTTATAATTATTCTTTCTTGTTTATATTAACATTTTTATACCTTATAAAAATTCTATACCAAAAAATATCTAGTAACAGAATTAAACTATACAATAAAATAGATTATGTATACTAGAGGAATGAGAACAATATTCATTATATACACTAGAAATGGGAGTATCTAGTCAGTTGAACAGATTCTATGTTTTGTAATTCACACATGACAACCAGTAGTGATTAATTCACAGCTTTTGTACTTCAAGTGGCATATGGAATGTTTGCAGATAACAAAGGCATCAGTGACTGTCATGGATACAGCACAAAAATTTTAAAAAATTGAAAGATTGAAGAGAAAGCTAGATTGAGACCAAGATGCTCTCAATCTAGCTTTCTCTTCAATCTTTCAATTTTTTAGATCATGTTGTATCATACAGGTACATAAAAAATCAAACACTTATCGCAGTTGTGAGTAAAAAACAGGTTTTAATAACTCTAACGTTTTCGGCAATACAAACAGTTGCCATCTTCAGGCTTCAAACAACCACTATAAAAACGGTTAAGAATTCTAGAACAAACAAAATATACAATTTCAACATAAATCGGTTTTCTTGGAAACCAGCGATTTTTACACGAAACATATAATACGCTTTGTAATATGAACAATATATATTAATTTTAAGAAAAAAATGTCTTTTCTGTATAAATATGCTATAAATATTGCTGGGGGACTCCTAGCAGTGGCGCCAATCTCCTTACACAAGATACTAAACATTCGCAGTATTCTTACACTTCTGCTTCTCAAACAGGTACATCCAAGTGGGTGGTACTTCCACTGCCGTATTCTCATTAATAACTGAGGCCTTAGAGATGCTTAAAGAGAAGAAAAATAGGAAAATAATTAAACCAGTTTTTTACTCATAATTGCGATAAGTGTTTGATTATTTATGTACCTGCATAACAGTGTGAAGAAGCAGTATAATGGAAACTGTAATGTTGCATCATGTTTCTCTACATGATTTTACTGAAGTTTGGCAGAAAATATCATAGAAATAGTAAAAGTTTATTATTTTTTGAATCTCAACAGGAATATTTAACAAAGATTGGACAAGAAAAAATCAGAATCAAAACACAAATTGAACTGAAATTATGCTGCAACTGATGAGAGTGGGAAGTCAACCAGTGCTTATACATCAGGAAGCACATATCTGATGTCTAAAATCAGCTGTAAAATATTTCATCCCATATCTTCTAAATGACTAGAACTATAAGAAAATATACAAACTGTAAATCAGAAATATTGATACATAGATTGTTACAATTCATTTAATATTAACTGATACTATCAATAGTGCCTGACAAATTTATTTGCTAAAAAAGATCAACCTACACATATCTAATTTTTTATTTGTGAAATGCCTAATAAATATTTTGAATGTATTCAAATATAAACATTCATCTACATCTGCAAATTTTTAATAATAGAATTTAGAATATCTATTTTTTAGGAATAAATATGACAGATTCTGCCATACCATAAAATGCACTACTAGCACAAAGAATATGCAATATAATCACTTTTGTATTTTCAATCACTTTTGTGCAGTATCCAGTATTTAAATACAAAAATTAAATTATGTATATTCATACATTTGATTTTTTGTCAAAAAAAATCAGTAAGATAATGACGTTTTTTTAGGGACAAATATGACAACTATGTGGCTGGTACAAATGTGCAACTGAACTGGCAAATCTTCAAAACATTTTCCATTTTGACTGTCCAGTGTATAAGCTCTGAGATGATATCATGTTTTAATAGAATTTTAGTATGTTAAGCTGTAGCATAATTAAAAATTATATTAAACTCTTTGAGTTTTCCATATATTATAAAATGCAATTACTTGTGATTTAAATTTATGATAAATTTTATAAATAATATGCAGATTAAAATATCTATTACCGGTATTTATTTAATGTCAAAATAATGAATAGATAGTTTGCTGTCTATATTTTTCCTTTAAACAGTAGATTCTGATTAATTCAAAACCTGGATAACTGAGACTTAATTCATAACCTGGAAGTAATATTTTATTATTGATATTTTATCTTAGATGAATATATAAAAGATTTTTAAATGTTCCAAATTCATTTCTTTATTATAGCTTAGATGATTGGTAATCAAAATTACAAATATTGCAATAATTTCTTGCTGCAAATAAACAAATTTCTTGTTTTCTTTTTTAATAAAATAGAATATTTGTATATCAATTTATTTACTTTTTAATATTTAAATACATAATGTCCATAATTTTTTTTTAAAGTATTTTACAGATTATTTGGGAAATTAATTTCCCTACTATTATGGTTAATCAAGAATTACTATATAATATTTAATGTTTTTTTTCTTTTATATAAATTTTTTTATATAACTTTGCCATTATCTACTAAAAAGTACAATACATTGAGAAGCCATAGTGATAGATCACTAATTTTTACATTTGATATAGCAATGAGTGATCCATCACAAAACATCTTTGATATTTCAGATTAATTATAGCAAATATCTGTCATAATTTTGTATTGATTCAGTGCACAGCATTTACACTTAAGATGATGGTTAGGTTTTACTTATTCAGTTGTTATGAAATTTCTGTTTTAATTTACAATCTGAATTATGTTTTGCAAAAACTAGAAATAGTGAAAAAGCTGGTTTTTATTGAAGAATATGTACAATTCAAAAAATTACAAAAATTTTCTTTTTTTTAAGTCATAGGACAAAATTATGCAAGGAGGAAATTATATAAATATTTAATTTTAATACATTCCTATCTAACTACCATAGTTTATTTTTCTATGATACTCACTTCAAAATTTCATACTTGAAGCTCTCTATATTAATGACATATTTTGATTTAACTATACATCTAATCCTAGTGCATACTCAATAATATAAGTTTGTTATAATTATTACATTACAAATATTGTGAAATGACCATACTATAACTAATTTTTAAAAATATTATTATGTTTCTTTAATATAATCAATGCTCTTTAATCTAACACTCTCCTGAATGGAAAAGTACTGGATTATAAAGGAATACTAGTTGCACACTATTGCTGAAAAAACACTGATGTTAAGACTTGTCTAGATCAGCAGCAGAAAGTTTTGCAAGTGATCTATTAACAATAAATAAAGTATATTTTATTATAGAATGACAACTTCTTAAAATATATATTAGTCTATAAAAATAATAAATAATGTACACTTCCAGAATAATAAGACTGAATTCTGATATAAATTTAAGTGGGAAAATGTTCTCTAATAGCAGAAAACAAAATTTTCTAATAATATTGATGTTTTTGATGTGCTAGATCAGTGGTTCTCAAAGTATATGCCAGGGCGCACTGGTGCGCCCTAGAAGATTTCCTGGTGCGCCCTATGGTAATCCAGAGAACTATGTGTCCAGATATAAAAATAAATATAGTTACTCTATTATATCATTTCATTACTGAAATGGTGAACATTTGATTTCTC
>WUQG02205531.1:0-21751 GCA_011317285.2 Androctonus mauritanicus
CACTGGTTCGATAGATCGACCAAACATCGTGCTCATTTGTCAGTTTTCACGGCAAACACTGATCGATTCCTTAACTCCCGAGATTCCCTGTCTAATTACACAGAAATAAACTCATAGCTTTCTTTCTGTGCTATTTCCTTACTTGGTGACTCCAACAATGGTTGGCAGTAAGAACAAATATCGTTATATCAGATTTACACGGAAACATCCCGAAGTTATTTTAATAGGATTTGAGGATTGAGACTTGTTTTTTCCGAATGGGATGAGCAGCGCTGAAAAGCCGTGTTCCAAATAGCGTTATTCGTAAAATATATATATATATATATATATATATATATATATAAACGTAAAGAAAATAAGACCATAATTAAAAATTTATGTGATCTTTCCGATTTTCTTGATTTTCTAGCCATTTCTCGCTTTTAGTCATCGACAATGCATTAATTCTCGTATTACACAATATGGTATAGTGGCCTAACAAGATGATTTGTAATTAGTCCTGAATAATGTAACTATACCCCATTGGAATATGAACGCTCCACTTCATGCGTCGTGAATAGCAAGAAGGATTAGAGTGAATTAAGCAATATCTCGCTTAGTATCGCGTTGTAATTTTCTCTCAAATTCTCGTGACGCGCCTCCCACTGCTTTATAAATTGGTAATAATTTTATGGAAGCGATATAGAAGGACTTCTTTACGTGAACGGCCACCGTTTGACTAAAATAAGAATGTTTCGTGAACAGATTAGTGTTATTTGCAACGTCAGATCGAACGCCCGCTCTCTTTTGTGGCCACTCAAAGACAGAGTGAGAGAGAGAGAGAGAGAGAGAGTTATGACGCGTCACGCGAGTCGCAACCTATCGAAAAAAAAAGAAAAAAATGCGAATTAATAGTGTTTCAATTCTCACGATTTAGTTAGGTACACGACACTCTGCTGTAAAAATTCATTTTTGCACCACCGAAACCACGCTTTCGACTTTTATAAATATCGATTTTTGAGCGAAACCCGCTACGGTTGTTAACGTTTCTGGCCAAATATTTAATCTAACTTTCTTAAATAACACACACACAACCAGTGGTAAAGAATGTCCTAAACAAAATAAGGCAATTTGTAGGTGAATATATACAGTATATAATTTTAATTAATTCAATTATTAAACGCAACACGATAGCAACATTAGTCGTAACTTTAAATTAACCTGGAGGGAAATAACAACAATTCCGGATAAGTTTCGGAATTTGTTTCAGTTTAGGAAATTTGATCGATCGAAGATCGAGAGAACTGTATGTGTGTGTGTGTGTGTACCCAAAGAGTAAATAAACGATATATATACTTTCTTATTTAATCTTCCAATTATCCTCCAGCCAAACTTTCTATCTCCAAAATTTCCTAACTGGTATCATAAATTATTTTGATCTATTTTTTTTTATTTTTATTTTTCCTGTCTAGGCAAACTATACATGTATTTTAGTCGGATTATATATATTATACGGAGTAGTTTTTTTTTTTTTCTTTTCCAAACAATTTATTAGAAGGAATCTATCAAGTTTTCTAATAACATAGGTAACGCCATATTGATGCAGTTTCGATCTGGTTCGGAAGAAATTGGGTCTTGTAAGTATATTTAGTAGGGTAGGAACAGTTAACTACCAGTCTGTCCGGATCTTACCGAAGGATTAAGTCTCGTTTACGTGGTGCTAATTATATCTCCTAATCTCTAGTCGGTGTGAAATTGGTGGGTTACTCGACTAGTTACTCGATTCTCGGAAGCGGATACTCTCTACCAGGCGATGGATGTTTGCTCTCCGTTTCTAGTTGACAGCTGCTGTTTACATCGTAGTTTGCCATTTATATATATATATATATCTGAATAGTTAATTAGTGGATTACGTACTCGAAAGATGGCGCCACGACTTTATAAAGGGGGGAAAAACAACATTATTATTTTTTCCCCTTTCGAATCCCTTAAATTGCCGAATTTTTCCCTGTTTTCCATACCTGTTACAGGAAAATTCGTAAATTGAATAGTAATTAACTCGGATCAAAATATGATAAATTTATTCAGCATTTAATGAAAGAACATGGTCGACTGGATCTCTCTCTCTCACTCTCTCTCTCCCTTTAATTAAACATTAGACTAGGAATATCCTTATCTGGAAATCGTTAGATTTCGTTAAGTTTGTTTAGGAATAATTTATTTTCTAGGAATCATCTCGTTCTCTCTTAATAGTTCTATCATCCCCGATATGGATAACAAATTATGCTATAGATTTAATAATAATAATAATAATAAACCGAAAGAAGGATATAGATTAAAGTGATCTATAGTTGCGATTCTATTAATTATACATTGTTAAATAGGTTAGAACGATCTTGAAAAGCGTAATTTGAATATTTATAGATCCGTATCTATCGATTTTGGCATTAGAATACGAACAACATTCTTAATAAATATTAAGATTATTGGATACAATGTTAAGTTATAACTTTAATTACGTTTAAGCGCTTGTTAAAACCCGTTTAATCATAATAAGAGGCTAAGTAATCAGAAAAACCTTAAAATCTACTCTAATCTTAACATCATAAACTAGTTTCTTTACCTTCTCTGGAACCATTTTTTTTTCTGTATTTAACGTCTTAACCACGACTTAGATTTGTATCTGTAACAGTATAAATATTACGTTATTTTGATGATGAAAAAAATTAAAATAGAATAAAAAGACGTTAACGTAAAATAGTAGAACCGTTAATATTATAAATATAACGTTTTAATTTTCTTTATGGTAACAAACTCTCGGTGATGACCGCTATCGAAATAACAAAATTAAGTAATTTTCTGATCGATGCTCTCTATATTTAGTATCCAGAATCTGTGATTAGAGTTGGCTACCGGTCAATATCGAAATAATTATCTACATAAGAATTTATACGGAAGTTTTAGTCTCTCTCGACAACAATTTAAATCTCTGCTTTTAGTCTCTCTTAATGGTTTCGTACGTTAGTTTTGCTATTGAGATTAATCGTCGGAAGAAACTTGCGACTCCAATATATATACGTATAAGAAATACTCGAATAGAAAAAAGAAAATTTTTAAGTCGTGAAGGTTTAATGCTTAAAAATTATTATTATTATTATTTTTTTTTTTTTTCTGTAGCTTTTGAATTAAATTTTACAAGTCGTAAATCTTGTAATAATTGAAGAGGATACTTAATATGACAGGAATGGTACGCATCACGTATTTCGTATATTATTTGGAAAAATGTTTTTGCGGTTCCTTTAATTTATATATTGTGTACGAATTTATGGATCGTTTTAGACTGAAGTAATTCAAATATTTTTTTTTTTGTTAGAAACGTCAGTGAACGTAACAAATAAAATCAATTAATTCTAGAAAGATGAAGTAAAAAACGAATTTAGTGGAATGATACGTGAAAGATTCGTGATGGAAACGTAACAGTAGAAAAAATAAAAGTGCATTTTACGGTAACTTTACTATATTACTCTTCCGTTTTTTAAGATGGAAACGGGTTAAAATACGTATTTCTCGTCTTCGAAAGGACAGAAAAAAAAGGTTATATTATTGTCGCTACCGATCACCATTAGTTTTCTGTTTTATTTTTAAACTTTCCCGTGGAATATTTTTTATGAAAACTATTTAAAATTGTTAGGATGTCTTCTATAAAACGGGAGAAAATCTGAAAAGTTAAAAATCTAAACGATTTAACCATCAGTTTTTTCGAAGTAATTCATATTAGTTTTTACCTTGCACTAGATTTCGCTCTTTAGAAAGTTTATTATATTTTGAATGCGATCTTTTCTCCATATATATATATATTTAGTATCTCAGACGGTGCCGGTAAGGACTCGAAAAAAAAAAAAAAAAGGAAACTCTCAAATGTCTGGCTTTAATGAATAAAAACGACATATTTATCTAACATTTGTCTTCGTCGAACATCGTTAAAAGCCGAATGGTGGAGAGGAAACCGCAACAAGAATTGCAAATATAGTCGAAGAAGAAGAAGTAGAAGCGCGATTCTTTGGTAGGGAAGGGATATTATCAGTCTTCTTCCGGTAATGCTTTACTGCCATCATCTTTCCATCCATGCGATAAGCCGGGCGAATATGGTAGAAGAACAAGAATAATCCACCGAGAGAACGGAGCGGACATTGGCATCTTTTAATAAAAACCAAGGTTCGGATAAGCCGAGCGAAGCGCATTTAAGAGCGCTTAAGAGGATGAAATCATTGACGGATGGGTCGAATGAAAAACCTTCGCGTAATAAGGTAGATTTGATCAATTTTCCGCCGACCTAACGCAATTAGCGCTAAGTAAATATCGCATCTAAGGCCTTCTAACAACCGCCATCGACCTTCACGCAACTTCTATCCACGCACCATCGCGCTTTCTACACGACAAATAATAGTTTGGTCGTTCCTTTCATCCCCATCCTCTCTCTCTCTCTCTCTTCACTGTTTGCTATGGACTCTACAACGATCCGCAAAACACAAGAAAACATAATAATGCGATGACGTACGAGATCGCATCTAGAATACTGTTAACGGTTATTCTCTACAGAAGAATTCCCTATAGTTGGCCAAAGGAAAATAAATTCTTGTTCATTTATTATATAGAGCAATAATTTTATCGCGCACTGCTTGACGTATAATTTCTACCGTCGAGTGATCAATCTCTCCATTAGTGTTTTATCTAAACGAATAGTTTTCTTTGAATAAGAAACGAGAGAGCGAATTCCGAGCGAAAGATACGAAACTAGACTAGAGAGAGAGGAAAAAAAAAAGAAGAAAATATAGTCATTCGCAAAAAAATCAAATTTCTAGATATTGAAATTTTTTTACAAATATTCTCGCATCTATCGGAAATTCTCCGCAAAAACACTAACGTATTTTTAAAGGACGTTAAGAGTAACTGTTCACAAAAAATAATAAAAAAAAAAAAAAATCTTTTTATTTAGACGAAAGCGTACAGTTTTCGATGGTTACTTTTATATTGCTCTTCCCCGTCTACTTAAAAAAAAAAAAAAAAAAAAAACCGACATACAATCCATCGAATATGCAAATTGAAAAATTCAGTAAATAATACTCATTTATTCATCTTAGATGATGACGAATATGATATTTACCATACTGCTACATGTTTATAATTAAACTTACTTCATCAGTCTGATGGAAGGCGATTGCTAAAGACTTGTTTTAATTTCAGTCACACGATATGCGACTCTGTTGAGATATTTGATATTTTCTATAAGTTATACATAAAGTTTAAGGAAATTTCGAAGTTTATAATCACGATTATTATCATTATTATTAGTTTTTGTTTTCGTTTCGAAAATTTCAATCTATCTGATGAATTTTAACACGGTTTTAACGTATAGAAAAAAAAAACATCTTTAATTCTTCTTGAAAGTTCTAATGTTTTGACGAGATGTTTAAAAAAAAAAACATGTCGTCTTTCGTTTAATATTTAAATTTTGAACTCATTGGACTCATGTATAATAAGTTAGTATAGAAATCTCTACAGAATGTGATATGTGTGCGATCTGTTAGAGAGGATAATCTTTTAAGTGCTACTTCACTTAAACTACGATGACTAATTGATCTTAAGCAAATATTCGATAATTAGTTGGTTCCACTTTCTTCCAAGGAGATAAAATGTTAAATCTTTCATCAACTGTTACTTGGAGTAAGGTCGGTTTTCAAAATTTTATTTTCTTTCTGTCTGTCTCGTTCGCTTTTCGTTAGAGAAACGAATTTGAGAGATAGTTTGTCTTTAACTTTATAATTTATAGGAGTATATAGTTTAAATTATATATATATATATATATTTGGATCTGAGAGGAAGATTTATAAAGAAATTAATTAAAAAAAGATTAAAAAAAAAATAAATAGTTTCGATACAGAATCTGTTAGAGAGGAAACAAGTTGGTTAACGAGTCGAATTTTAATCTGAAATTCTTACGAAAATGCGCATTTTCTTTAAGAGAAATTAATTTGAATCGGTTAAAGTTTTCAAATGATAAAATTCGAGTGGTGAGTAAACATTTTTATTCGGTCGAAGTGCAAATAGATTCAGACTGTTGTAGAAAAGCGAGTATATAATATCGGGAATTAATGAGGCGAGGAAGAGCGAGAGATAAATGTAAGCGCGTAGAGCCTATAGAGTTGACCTTTGACACGCTGTCAGTGTCAGGCGTCGGTGTGCTTCTAAGGTCGTAAACGGATGGAACCCGGTCAACTTGTGAGACAGGTGAGACCAATCACAGACATAACGTAATCCGGTCCAGGCGACATAATCCGTCAGACAGATTTTCTGTCTCCCAGTTACTAGAAGATCCACAATAAATTGGGCCGGACAAAACTGGATTTATGTTTTGAGTTGTACTAACAAGACATGGACACGAGTTTTATTTTCTTCCCTCTACTCTTCTTATTTTTTTTTTAGTACTGCACTCGTCAAATAATCCACCTAATGTTTACTTTTTCCATCTTTCGATAGAGACACACACATACACTCACACACTCGACGGAAAATCGTCAATCTATTAAGGCGCAGAATTCCTCTCACTTTTCCACGTTAACCAAGTTTGGCAAATACATCGGGCCTAACACGTGGTACGGTCACCGGTCACCATGGTTACGTTAGCGCGCCAGCTGCAACCAGTTGGAGTAATTTGTGTCGGTATCTTTTTCCTCGTCTTTCTCTCGGAACTCCAGATGTTTCTCTACGTAAATTGAGTGAGACGATTGCCTGGGGCAGCCGTATGGCTCTAACCTTAGAAGCGTTTGTGTCGTTCAGCCTCCTTCCGACTTCATCAGTTCATTCTCCGGTCTGTCAGCTTGGCGCCTTCAACCATTCACAGGCGTAGGATGTAGGGGCCGAATTCCCATCCTCTCCCTATTGTCTCCACATCTCTTTCCATTCGTTCAGTTCCTTTTTCCTCTCGCCTTTCCACTCCGATTGCAGATTAGTTACGCTTCCAAAAGAAGATTCGCATTACCGATTTAGATCTGCTGAAGATTGCCATATTTTGTTTTATTTTTTTTTTCTCCCTCTCATTTTATTTTGTTCGTTTATTGTGTATCCTGTACTACTGTCGATTCGCTTTTATTTGTTTGTTTCGCTTCCACGAGTTTTTCCAGATGATTCCTGGAAAGAATCGTCGATACATTATCATTAGTTTTGCGATTGGGAGGAAGGTAGAAGGTGGTTTAAACGACGTGTGCCGTTGGGTTAAATAAAAAGGCAAGAAGAGAGAAGCAACGACAATGCTTTCAAACCATTTCAATTTAAATAGTGAATATTCTTCTGGGCATTGAATCTTGGTAGGTCGTCCTTAGTCGACAGAATCTTCAAATGGAAAGAGATGGGGAGGAGACGATGCAGTATGTGGAGTGTTTCCCGGTGTGTCGTCATTTCCCGTTCATTGAGACGAACGACAAAAGCGTACAACTCTCTCGGGAGGTTCGGTAGATTTCGGGTCGATAATTTTTCTTGCTTCCATCTTTACCTTCTACACACACACATACACACAGAAGATACAAACACCGTCTATTAAAGGTTTAAATGGGGGAAAGGCAGTTATAGTGAATGAGCAGGAAATTACAAGGTCTTAGTTCTCTCGCAGTTCATTCGGTAAATTGTGACTTAATTCTCAGTTTGCATCTAGCTCGTTTCCTCAACGTTTCATTAGTATTTAAAGGCGATAGGTGGAGAAACTGTGCTATTGTTGCCGAACGCAGCTGGAATTACCCTGGAGATGGGCGAGTTTGGCTGGTGCGATGGGGAGAAGAGAGGATTAAGATTAAATCTCTCGTCCGAAAATCGGAATTATTTACACTCCTTTTCGTTTGGCGCCATGGCTGTGTGTGTATGTGTGTGTGTGTGTATTGGGGAGAAGACGATCCCCGCTCGCTATCTTTTCCGACGCGTATCGACTCGCCCATAAATTGATAAATAAGGATTCGCGAGAGTGGAAAACCGAGTCGTTATGCCCGCGTATGGGGGGGAAAGGAAGCAAAGTAGCCGGAATTAGAACGCCGATCGGAAGTGAGTGGTATTGTACCGTAGGCTATTATTCACGGTATGGAGACTAACGAGCTCTATAAAGCGGTATTTACAGTCAGAGGAAATCGGTGCGCCTGTAAATCCATCTTTCTAACAGGGCATAGATGCTTAGAAAGAAAGCCAATTTTCTTGGCGCTGCCGCAATTTGCTTTCAGCTGTGACATATTCCAGTACCGGATTTCTGTGTCCCCAGCACGTAATGAAGGATGTCAGAACAAAGAGGAGGCGTCTGTACGGGTTCTCCACCCCCCTGAAGAGGAGAAGCGATGATTTATTGTTTCACTTTGTTGCACTCGGATGCCAGCCACCAGCAAGGTATCCGCTGTCGCATTGACAAGCTCGGGCCGTAGTTCCGTCGACCGCTGAGACCTGTCATAAATCGTTTGCTTACCTTTTTTACTTTGCCGTCTTCTTCGCTTTCTCTTCCTACATACTCGCTTCGGGACACCAGCTTTAACCGAATTCAACTTGATTGAATATCCGAATTCGGGATGCTCCACCTCCAGGGTTTGGTTTTAAGAACAGATCGATGGATATTTGTGACAGGTGTATATGTACCTATGTGTACATTCTGTGTGTGTGTGTGTGTGTGTGTGTATGGGTTCCCGCGAGTTGCTTTTACAGTCAACCACGCTATCCGAGTCCAGGGATCGATCTTTCAGTCCAGTTTACAAAATTCCGTCCTACTGATGGCTGATGAGAACTACCCGATATTTCACCGCTGTCGATTTTTAAAGACAATATAAAATTTTTCCACCTAATCGATAGCACTAAGTTTTTCTTCTTCTTCTTCTTCTTCTTTCGCCTTCTGTTTCTTTCTCTCTCCCTCAATTTATTTTAGAATTTGTTCCAAGCGCTGAATTTTGAAATATTTTCGTAATTTTATTTTAGTTAGTTTAAATATCGCGTGATTCGTTCGCATAAAGGGGTAAATAAATTCATTGCCTGTTGCACCCATTCCTCCCCTCGCGTGAGATTTTGAGTGAAGAAAGAGAAAGAGCATTTGGAATTTCATGTTTATTAATGAATACGATGGATGAGCTTAGCGACTGAGAACTCTCATAATCCGTGCCATATTCTCTCTAATTAAATATATAATCTCGACTGAGCATACACGACTGATAGATGTATGCGAATTTTCTTTCTTTTGTAATCTTTCTCTCTCTCTCTTTCCCTCCCCCCGTTTTGTTTGAAACTAAATAGATTCGCTAGTTTCTGTAGCCTTTCTGCAGTTTTAATTTCTCTCTTTCTCTTGTTACTTCATCACTCGTTAAAACAAATTTCGTAAATACGAGAGAAAAATCTTGAATGTGAAATACGCAAAAAAATAACTTTCCTCATTGCTTTCGTTAATTTTTCATCCAAATAATTCTTGAAATATTCTCCAGTTCAGTTTAAAACTTAAGCAAGAATGTATAGAAATCTTGATTGGTGTATTTAACAAACTAATTAATTACATTTACCTTATTTATAAAATGAAGTTTCGAAAGAGACCTTAATCCGTCGCAAGTTGATGTACACTCTACTTTTACCTTATTACAAACATGTTGTTTACAAACCAATTTAAGTTTTAGTTAATTGCTCTTGGGGTAGAAGCGAAGTTGCAAAATTCATTTAGGTAGGTTTACAGAATATAAACACATCCTAATAACCAAAACAGAAACCACCGTCTTTCGGAAACAGTGTGCAGTAAAACCTCCAGAGAAAGAATGGATCCAATTCAGAAGTTATTCGGGTATGGTGACGTGAGGAATGTGTCTTACGAATGTATGCGACTCATATGAATAGTGAATTTTAAAGTGCAAAAGAATCTATATGCTTTTAAATCATTGTAGGCTGTTATAATTCGTCAGCATTCTCGTAACGTAGGCTAGATAAAACTGAGAAAAAATTTAAAGTGCCTATACGCGTACTCTACTTTTATCATTATTTTTTTTTTTTTGCGCTTATATAAAAGGAATTGTTTTATTATTAAAAAACAATTACGGAACAATAAAATTTTCGAAAAATAATTTTTTTTTTTACATTTTACGTTAATGATTTTATCACAAATTTAATCAAAGAAATCGGTAATTGTATCGACTTTGCGCTTAAGAAACTACCTAAAAAAAAAAAAAAAAAACTTCTGCTCTGATATATTTAAACGCAATTAAGTTGTCAAAAATTCTCTTCTTTTCTGCCAACCATTTATAAAATTTTCGAGAGAATTTTATAAAAAAAAAAAAAAAAAAAATTCGCGAAAATCATTCAAATTATTGATATCTTCCGATTTTCAGAAGGTGAGACTTTTATGTGCTCTAAGGAAAAAAAAAGAAGAAAAAAATTGATTTATACCGATCTGGAGAAAAATGAAGACATTTTACACTCTCATTTTTCTTCTGGAAAATGAAAGTATTAATTTTCAAAATAATTGTGTACACATGGACAAAAAATAACTGTGGTCATCTATAAGAAATGTTCTCGACCACAAGCGCTAACAAGTAGTCTAAGGCGAGATTTGAACTATGGTTTATGATAGTAATATGACCTGATTGATGTGCTACCGTTGCCACCGAAGTGGTAAGTTGATCAATATATTAAGGTCTGCAGTAAAAGAATTTTTCAGTTTGCAACGTATTTTTATTGTAGGACTATCAAACCAACTGTGGACTTCGATTTCTTTTACGATATTTCTTATATATATATGTGTATACACACGCATGCAGCGAGTTTCATTAGAATATGGATAACACAG
The DNA here is from genome assembly GCA_011317285.2 of Androctonus mauritanicus. Taxonomy (NCBI): domain Eukaryota; kingdom Metazoa; phylum Arthropoda; class Arachnida; order Scorpiones; family Buthidae; genus Androctonus; species Androctonus mauritanicus. The sequence goes on from WUQG02205531.1 coordinate 10,820, forward strand.
GATTTGATGTCTGGATATATTTTTCCTTATTCGCCAAATGGCATCCATTACATAATTCGATGTAGATCTACTATATAATTTTTCCCAGTTCTTTATTACAACTTGGCATTATTAGCATAATTTGCATTGCAGACAGAACATTAAAACGAAGAAAATGAACTCTCGGTCGACGTTAAGAGTTTGGAAATACTGTGTAAGATTGCGTATTATATAGACTTAATATATTCAAGAATTTGAAATATTGTAACACAAATTTTTAACTTTATTTTCAATGATGAATACCCCGTAAGCGCAAGTATATACGTGTTTCTATTAAGCTAACTTAAGATTACGCGACTTTTTTTACTGTTATTTGCTATAATAAATAAACTGTCCGTAATGATGTTCAATAATGCGTTCAGCAGACCATCATCGCATCACATTCGTGAATGATTTGTGGATGTAACTTCTACACTAGCTCGATACACGAAGTTCCTCGCAAATTTTTCTGTATTTAGAAAGGTTTTTTTTAATGTGAATGAGTTAACGTTTTTTAAATAAAAACTTAATCGAATTTTGATCCGGAAGTTAATAAAATTAATATAGTAACTTTACGAGTCGATATTATCGACTTTACTCGATAAAATCGAAGCAGATCGAACGTATACCAAGAATAGAACATATATATCTGAAACGGGGTCAGTATTATAACCATTACCGTATCCTTCTTCTTCGTACTTAGAAAGAAGGCGCACAAACGAGCCTTCTACCCCATTAAAAATTTACTATAAGTTCAAAAATCTAATAAAGTTTTTCATTAAAAATACAAAAACCAAAATAAAAGATTAAAAACGAAGTATTTTTAAAGTTAGACTTATTAAGTTACGATAAATAACTTTTATACGTAACCTCTGCATACAAAATTTAATTACGGAGTACTGTGATTTATTTAGTGTATCGTAATGATCGGAAAATAAATTATAGCATCATTTACGCTAACTATTGTATACGTTTTTACAATATGTGACGTAGATATTATGCTAGAAACGATTTAATTAAAATCGAAAAAAACGACTGATAAAAACGAATAAACTAGATATGTGCGAGTAAACCGATGTCAAACATGTCCTTAAATTGAAAACATTAATAAAAACCTAAATTTAATAAAGCATTCGGGTTACTTAGGGGTCGGAGTCCTAACTTATCTAACGTTATAAAATATATTTAATTGTAAACATAGAGTTTTTCATACTTTTAACGAGATTATTTTAACTATTGCATCGTGATTAACTTTCCGGGGCAGTTTTATGGGAATTAGAAATCATTCTACGCTTTCCGACTTTATTGCGTGCAATATATGGTAGGATTTCTGCCATTTGTTAGTAGACGAGATGGGGAGATCCACCCTGCACATTGTTAAAAGAAGATACGGGATAATACTTTAATAATACGAAAGGCTATACGGTTTGCTGTAATGATTATTTCGATGGCAATAAGGAAGTAATGACTATAAAGAATACTTCTTTCCAGGTCCATTAAAGAATTGGTTTTAATTGGCACGGGCAAGATTTATACGGAAAACGACGTTTATAATAGGTAAAAGTAACAATTTTCGAATCGTTAATTTTTCTCGTCCAATCGCCTTTCGCCTTTTACCAAGTTTACGCGCCGGGAACAAATCGGATGTCGTCTGAGACGATTGTCGCCGTCTATATACCTGCAAACAGAAATCGTCGGTGGTGGCCACGCTCCATTGACTAGAAACCTAAAACCCTTCATTGCTGCTCTGCTGCTCCTAATATTCTTTTCCCTTCCGGCTGCAGTTTGGGAGGGAAGATAAAGAGGGGGGAAGGTCGATTAATGTCCGTGAGTCTGTCAGGTAGCGTCTCCATCTATTCGTCCATCGTTGTTGCCTTTCTCTTATTCGTTCTGTGGTCTTGGGATTGGCAGACGTAAGCTTGGGTTAATGTAAGAATGTCGATTTGTAGCAAAAAGGAAATCATCATTTAGGGTAATACACTTCACCTGTTTTCGGAGACACTTTCTGGTTTAGTATCAGCTCTTTTTTTTTCTTGTTTTATTTTATTTTTAGCTTTTATGTTTCCTTTTTTTTTTTACATTTATGGCGAAAATAAGAAACGTGTAAAAGTATTGTACGCGGCTTAATAAATGGCGAAAGGAAGAGGACATTAACGTTTAGGCAAGTTTTAATTTCGTGTATTTTTAATGCTTTTTTTTTGTTTTTTTTTTCTTTGATCGAAACCGTGTTCAAATTATTTTCTCGTATATATGGACAATCAGTCTGATAACCTTATTTCTCCTGGTCATTTACTCCAAGGTAATGGTGGCTAAATGCAGTAACGAGCACTAATCACACTAAAAAACAATATTGTTTTCGAGAACTTTGTTTCTCTGCGAATCAATCAGAGTAAAGTCAGATGAACATCTTTGTATGATTTTTGAAAGAGTGGTGGTTGTTATACTGTCGCTCTTGTATGATTTTTTTTTACATTTCCTCTATGAATAAGATGTATATATGTGTATTTGTGTATTGGTATCGATTCCTTATTTATTTACTAATTCTGTTGTCACCGGAAGTGTGAACGAAACCGCGACTAAAGAAACAAAATGGTAACTTAATAGCGTGTCGAAAGATTTGGTAGAATGGAGTTAGTCATGGAAATTTTTTCTCGGCAAATTGCGTTATACGTGTCGTTAGGATGTAGTATCGAAGAAGAAAACGAAGATTAATACGTGATTGAAACTTTCCGACAAAATTCATCTGCTCATTCTGCTCATCAGTCTACTCGGCATTCTCCTTCGTTTCTTCTTGAAGGCAGCATCACTCAACCGGAAGTCACATGACACTATCGATCGATGGCGTCGAACACCAGATAGAGTCAAAGAGGAAGCAAATCCACGTTCCTCTATCAAACAACTTCCCGTTTCCAAGACTTCTTTTCAAGACAAAACCGTTCGGGTTGCTCTCTTCACTTTCCACCCTTGTATCTGTTAAACTATTTCTCAAAACATTAGGCGATTCTCTCCGACTGTTAGAAATTTCGATATTTCTACCAATTTGACAAAATGTTTCAATCGCTTCTTTACAAAACCAAGGTAAATATGCAGGCAGAAAATTACGTCTTATTTCTGTATACACTCCATGCTTCACTATGACGACAGAGGGACGATGAGCCAGCGGAGAGATAATTACTAATCGATGATGGGGCCCGTTGTAAGCGAGAGGGTTAATGACGACAGGGGCTAAGTGAGAGCTGATTAGATAACCCCCTTTCCCGTCCTCCTCATTTTTATCCGTCCCTCTTTCACTTACTCCACAAGCTTGCATGATGCTTTCTCATTTCTGCGTTTTCTCTCTTTTCAGATACGCTTACTTTAAACTGCAAACTTTAATAACAGTTTTTTTTTTATTTTTCCTATATTACCTGTATATAAATTAATTTCTGTAAATATTTATTACGGGGTCTAAATTACGGTGGCAACAAAAATAAAAGTCGAATATCTCACCATTCTATTGTCTAACTAGAATTGCTGCTAGGTTATTCGATTGACAAGCGATCAATGACTAACTGCTGCTGTGGGGGAAAGAACGTGGGCGCTCATAATTTGCTTCCCCTGTCTTCTATCGCTAGGGATTGGTGTTTTTTTCCTTTTTTTTTCGACAGGTCAGGGTTACAATAATTACCTGAGTGGTGAAGATGCAGCAACTTGACTGCACTATTGGATCATCTAGTCACCTGCCGAAAAGAATGTTTTTCTTCTTCTTCTTCTTCTTCGTTTCTTTCCTTTTTTTTTATTTAAATAACTAGAATTTGTTTAATGCTGTAAATTATGCTTACTTAGAATATATATATATATATAATTTTTGAATTTAATGTTTTGTTGCGAGTAAAAACACATTTTTTTCTGAGAAAGACGTGTTTCGATCGTACAAACTTTCGCAGTGTAAATCATATATATAATGCGGAAAAATGTATAAATTCCAATTTGAAATTTTTCTTTCTCCTTTAATAGAGTTTTTAAAAATATTATAAAACTTGAAACATGTATGTATAATTCATCGTTACGTTACACACACACACACACACACACACACACACACACACATACACACATATATATATATATATATACACACACAAACACAAACACATATATGTACAAATGATGTGATGCATATCATTGAATAAAATTTATCAGATGATAGCAAAAAAAAAAAAAAATAATAATGGCGAGGAACAAAAAAATGGGAAGAAAATTGAATGAAATCAGTAGTTGTGCGTAATTTCATTTTTCTCTTCTATTCAGTCGTTAGTTTATTTAGCATTTATCAATTATCTTAATTCCAGAATGCAAATTTATATAATTTAATATTTTTTTTTATTAAAATAATATTCATCTTACAATGTTTTATTATTATTATTATTATTATTATTTTCATTCGCCCGATAAATAACGATCGATATGGCTGGTAATAATAACAACAACAACAACACCTTTGCAGATTTTTATCTAACATTAATTAAATATTAATTTTTTTTGTTTTGTTTTTTTAATTGATATAATGAGAAAAAACGCGAATAAACTTAAAAAAATGATTCGCTGTATATAATAACATTCATAAAAATGTACGTAATTTTTTTTTTATGAATATTTTGGTATATGTAATATTCGCATGTTTTTAATTGAAATTCTGTAAATTTGCTCGAGTAATTCGGTTTAAATTATATTTTATGATGCCGTTTTCATTCTTTTGTAAATCACTTTTTATAATATATTCACTGGTTTTCGTGTTAACATGATTTTCTCTCTCTCTCTCTCTCTCTCTCTTTTTTTTTCAGGTAGAATATGAATGCAGCTGTATAAATATAAATTTAAGTGCATGCTATTTTTCGAAGGTGTTACATTTTTCCGAAATCATTATACCTTTATTTTTTATTATTTTTTATCTTATAAAAATTCATTCTGATAATTTCTAGATTCAAAACTCCGTACTAGCCAGGGATAATCATGCTCTTAACAAACTTAATGTCGAGTCTTTCGTCGATAGAGAGAATAGCTTTCGAGAGAATTGAAAAATTTTTTTCGAAACATTTCAAGATTTTAATGAGGTTATTATTTGTGCGCAACATTATGTGGTATATAATCGAAGTATCGGTACGATTTTTATTGTTTTAACACGGTCTCTGTAGGTAGGAATACGAAGTACAGGTTGACATTCAAAAATCGGGCAACCGAAAATCCGGATTCTTCAGTATTCCGGCATGAATTTCAGTTTAAATGTATTAAAATTGGATTAAAATTCTGCAGAATCATCCGTACTGTATTTTATTTAGTCGGCGAACAATAAAATTTCGTTTTCTTTTCACTTAGTGCTTATTTTTTTACCTTTAAAAGACTGTAAATGCGGTAATTTTCTGTTAAATATATACAGCATATATAAAACTTCGATTATCCGGCATATTCAAAAATCCTCCACTTCTCGGGTCCCGAGGTTGCTGGATTTTCGAATGTTTACCTGTACATGCTAAGAAGTGTGTAAGTAATTCTTAGGAATGCTTATAAAATCTCCAGAGTGGCATAAAAGGGATGTATTGAGTTATATTTTATCCGTATGCTAGATAGTATGTATATATATCCGTTTAATATATAGTAATTAATTGATAAAATATGGAAAGCTTTAGCGTCTAAATTATATTTATGGCATTTATAATTAAAATTTTATGTTCAGCTTCAGTAGCGTGCTAGACTAATAATAGTTATTATATAAAAGTTTGATCGAATTTATTCTATCGTAAGTTAATACATATTTTAAAAATTTAAAATTTTAAGTACTTTATTTTATACGCATTTTCTTTACACGTACATAGTTGTAAAAAGGCCAGATTTTTGTATTAAAAAAAGCTGATCGACTCTAGAGAAAACGTATGGAACGAAGATTCTGAGAACAAGCAAACTATAGACATCCTATAGAATTATATAGGATACGAAAAAAATAAATGTAACATTCGAGCCAATGGCGATTTTCCAGTAAATTATAAAGGGAAAAAAACTGTTAGAAATATTCTTTATTCGACAACGAATGCTGACTAACAAACAATGGTTGCATGGATATTTTTCGGAATGGTTACAGAATAAATCCGGAAGATGTTGATAGATACAACAACATCCTCCGGACCGACGATAGGAAAAATATTCGATTGTTACTTGCGTTGTAGTTGTCCGTCTGTTTGAATTCGTCCACAAAGCCGTGCGAGTAGCGTAACACGAAGTGTCGTGCTCGGGACATTCTCATCCGAAAATTCTTTTAGTTCGCAAAAAAAGAGAATACCTACATTGACGGGTTGCGTCATCCAAAGTTTCTTTTCCGTTCGGAAACAGGCGTCGAAGAACATTCCATTCATCGTCAGTCGGTACATTCTTGTTGGACGAATATCAAGCTGTTCATCGGCTGCAAAAGGAGAGGAGAGAAATGTAAAGCGATGTTGACTGTATAGACCTATATTATGCGTTTCAGCAAGACGAGATGGCAGATGCCGTTGGATGCTCGCATTCAATACAAACCGGCATAAAAAGTACGTCAAGAAAATTGTATACGGCCACTATCGTGTTGATGTGAAAAAGTGAGCCCCTCCCTGGGTCATCTTTCCGCTTTAACGGGCTGCGTGGGTTTCATCGCACGTGGAACTCAGTAAATCGACGTCTCGTCCTTTTTTTTTTTTCACTTGGCCTCCTTTCTTTTCTTTCTTTTTTTTGGAAGACACGTTTATTCAAATGCGGGTAGATAAATAACACGAAGCGTATAGGAGAACAGGGGGTGTCTTCTGTGACCTGAATAAATTGCAGTTGTATGGAAATGACCGACTTTCTTATAAACTGTCTCTTTTCCACGTGACTTTTTTCTTTCTTTCTTTTTTCCAATGAAACACAGTTAACGTACCTGTCCCTGGCTGCCGTTCGTTTTCGATTTGTCTATCTTCTAAAGCCAAAACCTAAATAAGATAACCTGACGTTTGTTTAGGGAAGAATTCGTTTCTTGTCTGTTGACCATCTGTTCTTTTCGCTTCCAATTGAATTTCATCTCCTCTAAGCCCGTTGTCTCTCTTCCTGCTTCTACCAATCAGGAAAACTTCATTAGCAACCTCTTTCATTCCGTCCTCGATCTTATTAAGTCTTTCTAATGGGTAAGCCCTATGATCGCTTAGTAAGGCCTTTTGCTTGGTGGATTACGGAATTTCAACAAGTTATTTCCCATTTAGAAATTTATGTACCGAGTATATAACTTCATCGTCTTAATCTGCGACTATACTTCAATTTTCTTTCCATCAGTCTTACAGCTAATCGTCCCAAAACTCAAGATTAACGTAGCTCAGTTTAAGGAAAATATACGGAATTTATTAATATTCCGCTAGTCTGGATCCATTTCTGTGTTTACGATTTTATTTTTTTGTTTGTTTTCAACAGTACAAACACCAAAAAATTAGTTCTAGACACTAACTTAGTTTAAGATAGATCCGATTTATCTATCTATTATGCAGTAAACGATACAAGAGTCGAAAATAATTCATCATTAATCTGTTACTCGTCAGAATAGGAAAAGATATCCTTCAAGTGTTTCCTCTTATAACTTAAAATCGAGCCTTTTCCGCTTCTTCTCCGCAATATAATTCCCAACATGATCAATTGATAAAACTTATATAAAAGTCGTTTTACCCGACTCAAATTTCTAATCAGCGAGATGGGATTTGGTGATCCTGAATCAAATTTAATATTATCGTCTCCTAATGCCTTAACAGAGTAGAGTTAAAGAAGTATCACTCTCTCTCTCTCGTCTCTGGAGCCACCAAAGTGGATCGGGATTTTTGAAATATTTCGTTAATTTCTGTGTTCCTTTAGTGTCTATAAAAAACGACAACCTGCCATTTTGGTTTACTACGGCCAAAGTACTGTAAATTCGATTATTATTGCGCATGTGCAAGAGAAACGGACGGGCAGGGTTGAAAAATAGGCATTTCCGTACGAAAAAAAATCACGTGGTTGGCAGTTCGACTGTCTCTCGTAGGTCAATGTCAGACAGAGAGAGAGAGGGGGGGAATCTCGACTGTAGGTCGCGTTTGGACGCGAGACATTTCGGTCACCTTATCCAGTCTTGCCACAGGAAACAGGAAAAGACGATGCATCTAGCTATGCTTAACGTTATCTCGGCTCTTTGTTAGTTTTTCTCGTCCGACAGAGACAGTTAATTTTATTGCTCCGGCATTTCCTTTGTTCCCTGGCTCACCTAATTCGATCGGTCGCCGTCAGGGGAAACTGGCGATTTTTAATGACTCGATTAATCCAATCAGCTTCTCTCTCCGTCTGCGTCCGTTCTGTCAATTACCGAAACATCTAGAGAACAATACCCTAGAGAAACGACACAGCCATGCAGGTATTCCGAAAACAAACGTAATCGTCATCTTTTGTTTGAAAGTGGTGTGCGACCGAGTTTGCGTTCCGAAAGACCTGCCACATCGCTCCAATCGCTTTCAAGTCTCATTCAATTATCGAATGCCTACCAGAATCGGGATTCGACACGTCCGTAACACTAGCGACTCGATGGCGATTAGCGTAGAAAGGAAGACATACACACAAAACGCTATTTCTTCCCCGTTCCTTCCTTTCCTTTTTGGAAAGTCAGTCGTCTGATGCGTCCAACTTGTGTCGTGATAGGTATCGATTGGTCGAGGCAAGCAGGTATCTCGCAGTCGCGATTAATGGCGCTGCCAGCAACTTATCGATCTCTGCTCCCGCACCTGTTCCCCGACCGTCGTATTAGACTCATACGTACACTACCGTGCTCCATTCTGGCTACCGAGTCATTAGGTTATCTCGCTTGTAGTTTCTGCCAAAGAGAAACATTGACATGGATCTGTTTTCCAGCTTCCTTTTTAATCTGATGCGGCGGATAACTCTTTCCACATCTTACATGCGTCGCCTTTATTCTATTATTTATGCACGCTTTCTTTTTCTTGTTGTTGTTGTTGTTGTTGTGTTGATAGTTTGAAACCTTCAAAATTGATGTTCCATCTTTGGCTTTTTTTTTTTTTTTCGCCATTTTAAATCGACAGTTTTTACCAGTTCGATTCGATGTAGTGGCGGTATTATTACTTTAGCTAAAATTGCACAGTTCAACAAATTCAATACTCGTAAAACTCGCATGAAAATACTCCTATACGTACACATACACTATATATATCTTTCAATATATATATATATTAAATTATTGTTGGAATTTTTTAAAAATTTTTAATATTTTATTGCTTTTAAAAAAAACCGAAGAACAATATTTTTTTTTTTTTTGCGCGCGTGTTATTGGGATTTTTATCACATTACTGCACAAAACAGAATGCACCTCCATATTGTTCCGGTTTAAAAAAAAAAAAAAAGCAGCATTCTTCAAACTTGCCATTAATGGGGTTAAATCCCGACAAATATTCCCTAAATCCACGGATCTTCGAAGAATTATCGTTGCACATTTAAAAATCGATCGGGTCTGTGTGGATTTTGGTGTTTTAACAATTTTCTACATCATTAAGACATGCGAAAAATTATTTATGGACTGTCGTCTCTGCTATGAGAAATTTATAAAACTGAACAGTTGTTTTATTTTTAGAAATTAAACTTTTTTAAATTTCTGCCGAACGGGCTCGAACCTTTTCGTTTTTCTTCTTCTTCTTCTTCTTCTTGCGAGAGAGCTAAGAAAATTATTTAAACTTCTTTTTTCCGAAAATATCTCTTTATGATTTAATTGTCTAAACGATAATTTAATATTCCTGTTAACGTCTAATAAATACTTCTAAAATTAAAAATTAAAATTCGAAGAATTAATATAAGTTACTTTCGAAAAATTCATTAATAAAAATCTCCAAACTCATCTCTAGAGATGATAACAGCATACGTATATATATATATTATATACACTTTTTTTTTCTTTTTTTTCTATACTTTCCGTAATTATTTAATGTTTCCTAATTACATTATTGGAGATTTTATTAATTTTGTTTAGAATCTGGAATCTGCTAGACGCTCTCAATTATGAAATTACTGCAGTTCTGGATAATTATCCAGTTACGTCTTCATTTACAACAAAATGATATATATAATATTATACAGGAATTTCATTGGAGCGTGTATGCAATTGTTTTCCACAACAAGTTCATGTTAATTGTACCATTTATGACCATTGGTTGGATTTAATGTTATATATTATAGTAGTTTAACTGTTTCGAAACTTTAAAGTAGATATCGGAGAGTTTTATATATAACAACAACTCCACTATCGCTATAATAAATGTAAGCAAGTCTTCTTTCTTTTTTAAAATTTTTCTTCTGCCATGTTTACTGTCAGAGAACACTTTTTTTTTTTTATGTTAAAATTAAGAATATGGATAATACATTCTTCTTCGGATGCGTTATGTGATCTTATCATGCGATATATTTTTTTTTATCCAATGAATTTAAAGTGGGTATCGAGAATGACTTTAAAAAAAGACACGGCGAGTTTGATATAGATCAGAATTTAAATGTTATGATTTTATTTTTTAAACTGTTATTTTTTTTTTTTTTCTTTTCCGACCTACTGGACTGCGAGGTCAATACGATGATCGGATTTTTTCATCCATCGTACTATTGTTTAAACTGTTTTCTTATACAGTATACTCTCACGTATATATTCCCCGACTTATAAAAAGAGAATATATTTTTTTAGACTGTATAAAACGTATACACGGTATAAAGTTTGCGGTAAAAATTCGCGAGAATCACATAAAATTTATAGTAAAAAAAAAAAAAAATTTTTTTTTCTGAAAGACGTTCCGATTCTTCACCACTACTACTACTACAAAGGGGATTTTTCACGGCATATAAATATTTTTCTTCGCCTTTTTAAAAATC